>ML399734.1:0-88683 GCA_005239525.1 Nicotiana knightiana | reverse complement strand
GGAGCGAATTGTTGGTTATTCTTTTTTGTACTCTAAGTAATTGACTAGTTTACTAATTAACCGACTGAAAATAAAAGCAGAATCTAAATGAAAGCAAAAGTAAAAATACAGTCCCCTTGGGTTGCAAGGGTATAGTCTTTCAAGTATTTGAAGTTTCTTGATACATGTGGGTTGGTGTTGTTATACACTAATAGCTTCGTCACTGTATTAGTTCCTTTCTCGCTTCTCAATACAATGCTTCACCAGTGATTTTTCTCTCTTTCTTCTCTCCCTGGTTACATAATAGATCTAGAATAGACTACAATGCTTGTTCAGAGTAGAACAAAAAGATTAATAGTGGTTCGATAAATGATTCTTCCTTGACAGACTTCATTATATACTTGAGCTTGGCTTGACGTATCTTTGCCAGACCGTTGAAAGATTTGAGATCCCAGGGGAATTGATCCTTGAAATTAAATCCGTTATGAGTCATTGCAAGAATACGGAGCTTCCATAGATGGTCCATGTATTTTCCTTCTTCGAAAGAGGATCCCCTATAATTGGTCCTTAGATTGTTCCTTGATCTATGGATTTGATAGCCTTCCTTTTTCGGCACATATCTTCATCAATCAGGGTATGCGTAATTTTAGTTTAGATCTCCGCGAATCTTAGTCCTTCCTTCTTTATACCAATTATCCTGGTTTTCATATTGCTTTAATCTTGAACCTTCCTTTCTTGATTCAGTAGACAGATCTTTTGCATTGATTATTTTACTCCTTCTTTTCTTATCTTCGTCCGTACATCATTGATAGATTTTCCCTCATCCTTCTTAACATCTCATGTAATCCTGCACATAATAATATGTTATTTGCATCATTTAAATCTACATCGAACAATCTCCCCCCTTTTGATGATGACAACATATAAAAGCAGTTTACTTCTCTGTTGTAGTCGACTCCCATCATGATGTAGTCGACTCCTTAGTTGGCTCCCCCTCAGCAAGACTCCACTTCAACAGGCTCAGCAAAATAGTACTTGCAGTCAACTCTCCCTTAACAGGACAGTCACAGTCGACTTCCCCTCAATAGGACAACCACAAAAAAATTGTTGCTACTTGTCTACCTGTATTGTAAACTCATTTCTCCCCCTTTTGGCATCAGCAAAAAGGGAATATGCACACGTAGAACAACAACAAAATATTGCAGATAGAAGTATTGCAAGCAAACTAGGCAAACATAAGTGCATTGATAGGCACGCAGAGTTAGTGAGAGTTCAACAAAAGCAACAAAACAAAACAAAAAGAAAAGCCAATGACTGGTGAACCAGTCCAAAACAGCAAAAAATATTGTCTGGAACATCCACGCATTCACAACTAACGATGCAAAAAGCAAGTGAGAGTGTTGCAAATAGCCTCCTTTAGACGATCAAAGCTAGAATTCACTGAAACAGACACCCCATCGATCCTGTCATGCACCTCCTTGAAGGCTTTGGCTGCATTTTCTACTAACTTGAGAATCTTGCCCTTATTTTTATTCATCAGACCATGTCTCCTTGGATATGACATGAATATCCCCAATGGTTGATTGAGTTGAAGCAAGAAGGTCCTTGATGATGGTCCGCTTGTTGTCAATGGCAGTCAATTTCTCTACAAGTTCGGGATCACTCACACCAAGATGGGAATCAGAAGCTTTGGCCTTCGATTCAATCTGAATAGTCTTGATTTCTCCTTCCTGCTTCTTCACCCAAGTACCCTTAATAGACATATACCCCATACTAGCAAAAGCTCTGGAGTTGTAAGAATTGGTGACCGAGACAAAAGGGTAATTAGAAATAGAGATGTTATGGGCTTTTAGGAGATGAGTGATAACCATACCATAAGAAAGACTAATGGGGTCATCAACACTTTCAACCGTAAAGTTTGTGAACCAGTGGGAGGGAGAAGGGTTGTTTCTACAATGTGAGTGAGAACCCGAGTTTCAAAACTAACATCACTGGGACCTAGCTGGTTAGGAAGGGAATCAAAGGGAGACTCGGCTATGCAACACTTTTCTTGATCAAAGGTAATTTCAAAATCTTCAGGCCAGGTATTTTTAAAAAGTATGGGAAAACCAGAACACTTACAATAAAAAAATTAAGTCAAACAAGGCACAATCTTGAACAATGCGCTTCCCTAGAACTAAAGATTCCAACTTATCAGGCTTGTTAGGATGGAGATTAGCATAAAACATCCTTACTATGGGTTCATAGACTTTAGGAGGCGGTAAAGAGATGAAATTAGACCAACCTTGGAGTTCGAAAAGCTCTTTTACCTTACAGTTGAGGGCTTCCATGCCATTGAGATCGATCACTCTATCATGGGCAATGGGCTTCTCTTTGAGGATAATGAAGGATTCTCTATTTGGAGTATCCAAGAAATTGAGGTCCGACTCTAGAGAGCTTGAGAGGTATATTTTGGATTTCTTAGGGGTGAAAGATTCGGGAGGTTCATCCATGGGTTGCTTTCCAAAGGCTTTCTCGTCCATTCAGTGAGTATAATCATACGACTCTGCCTAAGAGGAGGCAAACCCTTCAGAATTATCGGAACCTAAATCTACTGGTTCTAGGACTGAGAAGAGGGTTCTTCCCTTGAACGGGTACTTTTTCTGTAGAGGCAGAGGGGTTATTTGAGTGTTTTGCCATTGAAGGATTTTGGAGAAGGATTTCAGAGCAATAGGATCTATGAAGAAGTGAAGTGATTGGGAGGGTTAAAAAGAGGAGATTTGACGGTTGAGTACTGAAAAGGAAAAGGCGTCAGTGAAAGGACATGGTGATTGTTTTTTCTTCCTAGAGAGTTGTGACTAACGAGAAAAGAAAGGGAAAAAAGAGGCGCACATTTAATGTACTATTAGAAACAAAAGGAAACATTAGCCATATAAAGATTTAAAATTAACACATAAGTCCTAATTTTTGAGATTAAGCGAAACAATGCCAAGTAATTCTCTCAAAGTACAAACTCTATCTTCAAGCAAGGGCTTTGTAAAACTGTGTGCTAATTGATCAATAGTGCTAACAAACGACAACTCTATATCTCCCTTAATGACATGATCTCTGATGAAGTGATACTTAATATCTATATTCTTAGGTCTAGAATGATGCACAAGATACTTTGACAGGCATATATCACTAGAAATGTTAAAAAATATTTGAATAGGTTTAAAAGATAATTCATAGTCACCCAGTTGATGAGACATCCAAAGTAATCGTGCACAACACTATCCAATGGCAATATACTCTACCTCAGTTGTGGATAATGCAACTGAGCCTTATTTCTTGTTGTTCCAGGATATTAATGCCTTTCCCAGTAATTGACATATTCCGCTGGTGCTTTTCCCGCCTTCTTTATCACCTGCAAGATAAGCATCTGAAAAACCTTCAAGATTAAAATTGTTAGATCATGGGTAAAATAGTCCATAAGAAATGGTTCCGATAAGATAATGAATTATCCGCTTTACTGCTGCCATATGCGATTTCTTTGGAGCTGACTGAAACCTGGCATATTTACACACACTGCATATGATATCTGGTCAACTAGCAGTTAAATAAAATAAATAGCCAATCATCCCACGATATTTTATTTCATCCACTGAATTTCCCTTCTCGTCTTTGTCAAGACTTGTTGATGGACTCATTGGTGTACCAATTGCTTTAGCACTGCTCATGCTGAATTTTTGATCAATTCCTTTGTGTACTTGGTCTGAAAAATAAAAGTTCTCGCTCAGATTGTTGAATTTGAAGTCCAAAAAAAAATGTGAGTTCTCCCATCATACTCATTTCGAACTTATTCTGCATGAGATTAGAAAATTTCTTGCATAAGAGAGAGAGTTTGCACTTCCAAAATTATATCATCAACATAGACTTGGATAATGAGATTATCTTCAGATGATCTTTTGATAAATAACGTTGATTCTAATTTACCTCCTGTCAATCCATGATCAATTAGGAATGAACTAAGCCTTTCGTACCAGGCTCGAGGAACTTGTTTGAGTCCATACATGGCTTTAGTCAACTTATACACATGGTAGAAAAATTGTGAGTTTTCAAAACCAGGAGTTTGTTTTACATATACCTCCTCATCAATAAAAACCATTTAAGAAGCACTTTTAATATCCATTTGAAAATTTTTAAAACCTTTAAATGATGCATATGCAAGAAAAATATGAATTGATTCTAACCGAACTTCCGGAGAAAAGGTTTCATCATAGTCGACTCCTTCATGTTGTAAATAGCCTTGAGCTACTAATCTGGCTTTGTTTTTTACTATATTTCCATCTTCATTCAGCTTGTTTCTGAACACCCATTTGGTTCCAACAACAATAGCATTTGCTGGCTTAGGTAACAGTTCCCAGACTCGATTCTTGTCAAATTTAACGAGTTCATCATGCATAGCTTGTACCCAGCTGGAGTCTTTTAAGAATTCATCAAATTTCTTTGGTTCGATTTGAGAAATAAGTGCAATGTTGCCTTCTTCTTGAGAGTTCCTCTGGTTTTCATTCCTTCGCTTGGATCCCTTATGATAAAATTTTGAAGATATTTTGGTTCCTTCTCCATTTATTTGGTCACGTTCCAGCTACAAAAGTAGTTGACTCTTTTTGTGGTTCAGTATGGTTGCTAACAGGTTCATTAGTTGACTCTGTGACTATGTCTGTACTGTCAGTCGATTTTTGTGACTTGTTTGTCTGTGATGCTTTGACTGACATCTTCATCACTTGAAATGATTCTTTTATCTACCGTAGTGTTATTGTCATCAAATATAACATTCATTGATTCCTTTACAGATACAGCACATTTGTTATGAACTCTAAAGGATCTACGATTAATAAAAATAACCAAAAAAATACCTTCATCACTCCTTGGATCAAACTTTCTAAGGTTGTCCTTACTATTGTTGTGGATAAAACATTTACTCCCGAACGGATAAAAGTAGCCTATATTAGGCCTTTTTCCTTTCCATAATTCATATGGAGTCTTCTTCAAAATGGGTCGTATAAGACATTTGTTGAGGATATGACATTCTGTGCTTACTGCTTCTGCCCAAAAATAATTTGGCAATGAATGTTTTAATTTCATGATCAACAATTTAGAATTATGTGGTTTAAAACTAAAATTAACTAAGAGTCTAAACTATTGGCTAATGACAGTTAATGCGAGTATTAAGCAAAGGACTTTATTAATCGGGAGAAGATGGGGTTGATAGGATAGGTGCAAAATAAATGTTTGGGATTTAACTCTAAATAATTCACTTCTAATGTTCAAGTGAGTCTCTCGAATTTACTTGGTTATTAGTTCAATTGATTATCATAAACTCCTCTCTCGGTTCAGTCTCAACCTCACAAGATGAACAAATTTTAAGCACATGAAGATATGCAAGAATTTATAGTGGATTGGTCTTTAGGAGAACCTCACTCGATTATCCTCCTAACTAGGTTTAATCAACAATTCAACTAGCCTCTTCCGATTACTAAGAAGAATTAATGACTTCAACCAACAAAATTTAATGCAAGAATATCACAAGTTATGCCTCTCTCTCGATTACATGAACAAGTGAATATAGATGCAACAGACAAAACATCCAAAATGATTCAATACGTAAAACTAGAGTTAATTATCCGCAAACAAGTATCAATACATTAAATCCATCAAACCCTAAAGAGAACTGCTCCATGGATATGCAGTAATTCAATATTACAATGTTTAAGTTAAGAGAAAACATAAAACAACTCAAACCCTTGTCTTGAGTTTTTCCTTTCCCACTTCCTCCTTGGCTTAGTTAGGTCTAAGATGTGTCAAAAGTCCATAAGATAATTTTTTTACATGTATTTATACTAAGTAGGGTCCGGCCCAGACAAAAACACCTTCTCCCACGCGAAATAGGAAAATAACTCTTTAAAAATTGCATAGGTGCGCTTCATGGGGAGACGCGATTGGGGAATTAGTGGGGAAGTTTAAAGAGTTGATTTCTAATAGACTGCAGGAATTTGCACAGGCGCGGCGCACCATGCGCCGCGGTAGTGGACCTTTCTCTAAGTACGGAATTTTCTTGGGTTTTTGATATCCAGACGTGGTTTTCGACCCCCGAACGCGATCCCGACTTACTCCTTTGGGCTTTTACTCAGACTTCAAAGCTCCAAATCACTTGAATTCATTCCATAACATCTACATAGCTCGGAATCACTCCTACAAGGTATAAACACACAATTAGTGCAAAACACTAGCAATTAAAGCTCAAACATAATTAAAGTGCAGTGAATTTGAGTGTAACAAGCGATTAAAACATGAGATTATAGCCTACCATCAATTAATGATGAAAAATGAAGAAGAAGCGAAGATCCGAAAGAAGAATCAATCAGTGATTCTATAAATGATTGACGGAAGCTATTACTTAAAGGTCCCAAATCAAAGGGAAACAAGATCACAAAAGGATGCACCGAAGACCGTTGAAGCCAGAAATCAAGGGATCTAGATGATATGCCTCAAGTAACGAAGAGATATGCCTAGTGGATGGAAAGCTCGTCAAGACCACAAATTAAGGATGATCAATGGAAACTTGACCTTATTCTTGGAAAGAATTAATCTATGATTCCTTTCAAGGATTAACTCCCTTAGGTTTGCAATCTCTCAAGATTCACGTCTTTCAAGAGTCAAGAAGGCCTCATAAAGTGTATATATACATATGTTCCAGAATTGAAGATGATATACTTTGAACGAACCATTTTCACTCCTTTTGTTCTACTCCAAACAAGCATTGTAGTTCTTATAGATCTGATGTGTAATTAGTGAGAGAAGAAAAAGAGATAAACACTGGTGAGGCATTGTATAAGGAAGTGAAAAGTGACATAGAGATCAAATTGTTGATGTAAAGATACATCAACCATTCTGTACTCAAAAAACTTCGATCACTGAAAGAGAATACCCTTGCAACTCAAGGGGACTGGAGTAGGATTCACATTGAATTCGAACTAGTATAAAATTCTGGTGTCTTTATTTCCTGCACTTTATTTCTGCATTACTATTATCCTGTTCTTATTTCTAGTCGACTAATTGGAAAACTAGTCAACTGCTTATAATATAATTTTTAAATAGGCAATTCATCTCCCTATTGTATTTTCAATTGGTATCGGAGCTAGTCTTACACTTTTTGCTTAACAACTTGTGAGAAAAGATCATGGCAAATCAAGTAATTATTGGAGCACTCTTTCTAGAAGGAACATCACAAGTTAAGCCACCATATTTCAATGGACAATACTTTTCTCACTAGAGAGTGCGTATGGAAATATATGCAAAATCCTATGATGTCTAAGTATGGCGCGTTATCAAAAAGAGGAACTATCCATTACCAACAACTGCTCAAGCACCTATTGATCCAGAAGATATAGATGAGTACACAGACGAGCAAATGGTAGTTGTTCAGGTCAATGCCAAAGCATGAAATTTACTCTACAATGCTATAATTGGAGAGGAATATGAGAAAATCTCAAGTTGTGATACAACCAAAGAAATGTGGAATAAACTAGAAGTTACTTATGAAGGAACCAACAAAGTGAAAGAAACTCACATTAGCATGTTGGTTCACGACTATGAACTCTTCAAGATGAAATAAGGAGAATCCATTGAGGAAATATTTGCAAGTTTCAGCAAAATCATTAGCGATCTAAAAGCTTTTGGTAAACCATACTCAAGTGGTGATCAAGTTCGGAAAATTCTGAGGAGTCTACCTACCACTTGGCAGACAAAAGTATTTTCACTCGAATCACAAGATCTAAACAAACTTTCATATGATGAGCTTTGAGGAGATCTTATAGCATTCTAGAAAACTCACCTCAAGAAAACAAACCAGAAGAAAAGAAGAAAACAGTCGCCTTCAAAGCTACAACTGGAAGGCCAGAAAATGATATTTATGACGATCATGAAGCTCTTAAATAAGAGATTTCCATGGTATCAAGGAACATGGATGGTTTAATGAGATGATACAGAAATACAAGAAGGGGTAGGATGCCCCCCAAGCGAACTAGGAAATATAATGAACAAGATATGAATGATGGAAATGTTATGAGTGTAGAAGATATGGGCATGTTCAAGTTGAATGCCCAAATCTTAAAAGAAAGGTTTCCAGAGGATTCACTAAAAACAAATCTTTTGGAAGCTGGAGTGATGAAGACAGTTCAAAACACGAGGAAATAGTAAATCTATGCTTCATAACAATCCTGGAAAATGACATGAACAAACTCTCTGGTTGTTGGACTGATGAAGATGCATCAGACGACGAATGCAAAGTTGATAATGAAAATTGTTTAATGGCACGAGGTGAAACAAGCGAGTTAAGATCTTATAATTGTGATGGATATAATGAATTGCATGATATTTTTTATCTTACTTTAAAAGAGTCTCAAAAAATGATGAATGAACTAAGGAGACTCAATAGGGAAAGGAAAGACTGGGAACTCAAGCTTCAAGTATGTGAAATTGAAAAAGAGGTACTTCAAGATGAAGTTTAGGAATTGCAAATGCAACTTAATGGCATGAGCAAGTCCACCAGTCACAGTTCTGTCAAGTCTAACCAGGCGACTTACAAGTCAACTAAAAAAGGACCAGTTAGTACTGAGTCCACAAGTACTAACACAAGTGGAAGATCAAAAAATGGATCAGCCCCTATGCGTCACTACTGTAATAAAAGTGGACATAAATACTCTTTCTGTCGATTTTGTAAATCTAATGTTTCAGGATGGGTTTGGAACCCAATAACAATCCTGATCTTAGTAAAACTAACCAATAAGGACCCAAGAAAGCTTGGGTACCTAAAAGAAAATGATAATTCTGTTTTGCAGGAGCACCACAGGAAGAGCTGCAAAGGAAAATAGTACTTAGATAGTGCGTGTTCCATTCACATGACAGGTGACAAAAACTTGTTCAAAGAAGTTACAAAGATAAATGGAGGCAGTGTCAAATTTGGCGATGACTCAAAAAGAAAGATAGTTGAAACTAACACAGTTGCGTTCAATAACAATTGTGATATTATTGAAGTGTATCTTATAGATGGACTCAACTACAATATCCTGAGTATAAGTCAACTACGTGATACATGGTGCGAAGTTAAATTCAAGAAAATAGGTTGTGCCATTAAAGATGAGACAAGTAAAATAATACTCCCAGGAAAAATGTATGGAAATGTTTATATTCTTGATGGTTTTGAAAATCTAGATAGTCACATCTGCTTAGAATCTATATCTAGTGATCTATGGTTGTGGCATAAGAAACTTGGTCATGTAAGCATGCATCTTATTAAGAAACTCTCCAAGCATGATTTAGTTATTGGTCTCCCTGAACTCAACTTTTTTAGAAATCATGTATGTGATGCATGTCAAATTGGTAAACAAACCAGAAACTCCTTAAAAACAAAGACATTGTGTCTACGACCAAGCCTTTACAATTGCTCCATATGGATTTGTTTGGACCCACCAGAACTGCTAGCATAGGAGGAAAATGGTATGCTTTTGTTATTTTTGATGACTACTCATGTTTTACATGGGTGATTTTTCTATCTCACAAAGATGAAGCTTTGAAATTTTTGAGATTTTCTATAAAAGAGTTGAAAGAGAAAAGGGTAATCTTGTTACAACTATTCAAAGTGATCATGGAGGAGAACTCGAAAGCAGAGAAATTGAAGATTTCTACAATGATCAAGGATATACTCACAACTTCTCAGCTCCAAGATCACCTCAACAGAATGGAGAAGTTAAGCGGGAAAATAGAACTTTAAAAGATATGGCTAGAACTATGATATTAGAATATTCCTTGACAAACCATTTTTGGACAGAAGCAGTAAGCACAACCTGCCACATTCTCAACAAATGTCTTATAAGACTTGAAGAAGACTCCATATGAACTATGGAAAGGTAAATGGCCCAACATAGATATTTACATCCTTTTGGTAGCAAATGTTTTATCCACAACAACGGGAAGGACAATCTTGAAAAATTTGATCCAAGAAGTGATGAAGGTATTTTTATGGGTTATCCATTAATAATAGATCTTTTAGAGTTTATAGTAGACGCACTTTATCTGTAAAAGAATCAGTACATGTCATATTCTATGAAAACACTACGACCGAGAAAGGAATTATTACATGTGATGAAGATATCATTCAAGAAACACCACAGTCAAGCAAACCTCAAAAGTCGACTGATAGGCTAGAAGGTGTCATAGACCCAACTAATGAGCTTGTCAATAGTCAACTAGTATCACAGAAGGAGTCAACTACTCATACGAGTGCAACACGTCCAAATGAGTGTTGAAGTGAACCGAAATACCCTCAAAAGTTTATCATAGGAGATCCAAGTGAAGGAATGAAAACCAAAGGAGCTCTCAAGAAAAGGAAAATGTAGCACTCACCTCCCGGATTGAACCAAAGAAGGTTGAGGAAGCCCTAAAAGACTCCAACTGGGTACAAGCAATGCAGGAAAAACTCGATCAATTTGATAAGAACCAAGTTTGGAAACTGTTGCCTAATCCTGTATATGCTACTGTAATTAAAGCAAAATGGGTTTTCAGAAATAAGATCAATGAAGATGGAAAGGTTGTGAGAAACAAATCCAAATTAGTAGCTCAAGGCTACTCACATTAGGAAGGAGTCGACTACGATGAAACCTTTGCACCAGCAGCTCGACTAGAATCTATACGGATTCTTCTTGCATACGCATCCTTCAAGAGATTTAGACTTTATCAGATGGATGTCCAAAGTGCCTTTTTAAATGGCTTTATTGATGAGGAGGTATATGTAAAACAACCTCCTGGTTTTGAAGACTCAAAATCCCTTACCATGTGTATAAGTTGACTAAATCTCTATATGGACTCAAAAAAGCTCCATGAGCCTGGTACGAAAGGCTTGTTCATTTCTACTTGATCATGGGTTTATAAGAGGTAAAGTAGATACTACACTATTTATCAAAAGATCATCAGAAGGTAATCTTATTATTCAAGTTTATGTTTATGATATTATCTTTGGTAGTGATAACCCTCTTTGTGCAAGGAACTCACTAGTCTTATGCAAAGTGAGTTTGAAATGGGCATGTTGGTAGAGCTTACGTTTTTCCTTGGACTTCAAATTCAATAATCTGAAGAAAGCACGTTTGTGTGCCAGACGAAATATACAAAGGAGTTAATTCAGAAGTTCGGCATGAGCAGTGCTAAAGCAATTGGTACACCAATGAGCCCGTCAACAAGTCTTGACAAGGATGAAAAGGGAAATCCTGTTGACGAAACCAAATATCGTGGAATTATTGACTCTTTACTTTACATAACTGCCAGTCGACCAGATATAATGTTAAGTGTATGTAATTGTGCTTGGTTTCAGTCAGCTCCTAAAGAATCACATCTGACTACAGTAAAGAGAATAATTTGTTATCTCATCGGAACTATTTCTTATGAACTATGGTATCCACCTTCTAACAATTTTAAGCTGGAAGGGTTTTCAGATGCTGATCTTGCAGGTGATAAGGAGGACAAAAAAATCACAAGTGGAATATGTCAATTACTGGGAAAGGCATTAATATCATGGAACATTAAGAAACAAGTCTCAGTTGCATTATCCACAACGGAGGCATAATATATTGCCATTGGACAATGTTATGCACAGTTACTATGGATGTGTCATCAGCTGGGTGACTATGAAATATTTTTCAAACCTATTCAAATATTTTTTGATAACTTTAGTGCTACATATCTCTCAAAGAATCTTGTACATCATTCTAGGGCTAAGCATATAGACATCAAACATCATTTCATTAGAGATCATGTCCTTAAGGGAGATATATAATTATCATTTGTTAGCACCACTGATCAATTAGCAGACATTTTCACTATGCCAAGATATATTTTTCTTCCTAAGAGACTACTTGGTATTATTTCTCTTGATCATAAATATTAGGACCTATGTGTTAGTTTTAATTCTTGTGTGCCTAATGTTTTTTTTTGTTTTTTGTGTAAGTACGAATTAATTTAGAGCCTCCAATTTCCCTCTCTTTTCCCATCAGTCGCAGCTTTCAAGAAAGGAAAATCAATCATCATGATCCTTCACTGACACTCATTTATTTCCTGCACTCAGTCATCAAAATTCCATCCTTTTTAATCTTCTGAACCACTCTTCTCTATCTTCATTATTTTTATCGCTCATAAAACCTCCTTAAAATTTTTCCATGGCTAAACACACCAAGAAATCATTTTCCTCCACTAGAACAAGTACTCGTTCCAAGGGAAAACCCTCTTCTTATCCCCCAGAAAAAGTAGACCTAGGGTTTAACCACTCAGAAGGGTTTGCCTCTTCTCATGCAGAACTATCAGACCACTCTCACCAAATAGGAGAAAAATCCCTTGGAAAAAGGCCTATGGAAGACCCCATGAATCTGTTACCCCCAAGAAATCCAAAGTAGACCTCTCGAGTTCTCTAGAATCCGACCTAAATTTCGGGGATACCCCAAATAGGGATTTCTTTGTTGCTCTGAATGACAAGCCCATTGCTCATGGCAGAGTAGTCGACCTTAATGGTATGGAGGCCCTCAATTTTAAGGTAAAGGATCTGTTTGTTTTTCAAGGATGGTCTAAATTCCTCTCTGTACCCCCTCCCAAAGTCTATGAACCTTTAGTGAGAATGTTTTATGCCAATCTTCGCTCTAGCAAGACTAATAAGCTGGAACTAGTTTTAGGTAAACGCATTGTCCTTGATTGTGCCATGGTTGACTCAATTTTTCAGGGTAAGTACTCCGGTTTTCCTATGCTTTTCAAGAATACTTGGCCTGATGATTCTGAAATTTCTTTGGATCAAGCAAAACTTTGTATTGTTGAGTGTCCATCTGATTTCCTTCCTAACTAGTTAGGTCCCAGTGATGTTAGTTTTGAAACCCGAGTTCTGGCCCACATTGTTGCAACTACTCTTCTTCTTCTTCGTACAGGATCATTTTCCACCTTCTCTCAATGAGATACCTTTCTTGTCTACTGTCTTGTGACCAAACTCAAGGTTAAACTATCCTCTTGGGTCATAAATTTCATGATTGAGAGTGTTGATGATCCCACCAGTTTTTCCTATGGTATGGCTATCACCCATATTTTGGAAGCCCACAACATCTCTATCTCAGAATGCCCATTGGTCTCTGTTTCAAAATCCTACAACTCTAGAGCTTTCGCCAATATGGGTATGTGTGTGCTAAGGTTTCCTGGGTGAAGAAACAGGAAGGTGAAGTCAAGAATGTTCAGCATGATTCCAAGATCAAAGCCTCTGTTCCCATCATAGTGTAAGTGATCCTAATCTTATGGAGAAACTGAGTTCCATTGACAAGAAGTTGACCATCATCAAGGACCTTCTTGCTACAACTCAATCCACTGTTGGGGACATCCATGCGATTTCTAAGGAGACTGGGTCTGATGTTTCAAAGATGAGGGTTAAAATTCTCAAACTTGGAGAAAATGCAGTCAAAGCTTTCAAGGAAGTACATGACAAGATTGATGGAGTGATAGTTTCAGCCAATGTCATCTTTGAATGTCTGAAAGAGGCGTTTTGCAACACTCTTACTTATTTCTTGCGTTGTTAGTTGTGGAAGTTTAAAATAATTGTTTTTGTTGTTTTGCTATTTTGGACTGGATAACCAGTTGCTGGATACTTTTCTCTATTTTCCTAAACTCAGCATGCCTATAATATTTCCTATGATGTGTCTGCCTCTACTTTGTTTGCTATGTATGCATAACCCCTCTTTGCTGATGTCAAAAATGGGGAGAAAGAAGTTATACATTGCAGGACAGACAGTTGGCAACACCTGTTGAGAGGGAGTCGACTGAAGTATATGCAACACCTATTGAGGAGTGTCGACTGAAGTATACACAACACCTATTGAGGGGAAGTCGACTACAGGTAAGTCAACTATTGTTTATATATATATTTTTGTCATCATCAAAAAGGGAGAGATTGTTAAGTATAAGTTTCAATGATGAAAAATAATATATCACATTTGGTGCAGGATCACAAGGAATAAAACAAAGGAATCAAGAAGCAATACCAGTCAAGAATAGATTAAGTAAACAATCTATTAACAGGAGCTCTAAAAGCAATTCAAGGAAAAGAATCAATGATTAGCGATGAAAATGGAAGAAGCATAGGAGATCCAGAAGAAGAATCAATTTGTGATTCTATAAATGATTGACGAAAGCTATTACTGGAGATCCCAAATCAAAGGGAAACGAGATTGCAAAAGGATGCACTGAAGATCGTTGAATCCAGAAATCAAAGGATCTAGCGGATATGCCTCAAGTAACGAAGAGATATGCCTAGCAGATGGATAGCTCGTCAAGACCATAAATCAAGGAAGATCAATGGAAACTTGAAATTATTCTTGGAAAGAATCAATCTATGATTCCTTTCAAGGATAACCTCCCTTGGATTTGCAATATCTCAAGATTCATGTTTTTCAAGAGTCAAGAAGGCTTCATAAAGTGTATATATACATATATTCCAGACATGAAGAGGATATACTTTGAACGTCCCATTCTCACTCCTTTTATTCTACTCCAAACAAGTATTGTAGTTGTTATAGATCTTCTGTGTAATTAGTGAGAGAAGAAAAAGAGATAAATACTGGTGAGGCAAAAAATTTGACGAGTGCAAAACACACACTTAAATATGCTCGCTAGTTGAATATAGTAAAATATAATATTGTATCCTCAAGTATTGGAGTTAAACAATATGATCGGAGTTTGTAGCTAGATTTCTATACATGATGATCAACAATTGAGAGTTTTGTGATTAAAACTAAAATTAACTAAGTGTATAAACTATTGGTTAATGACAATCGACGCAAGTAATGAGCAAAGAAGGTTATCAATTCGGAGAAAATAGGGTCTTGATAGGATAGGTGCAAGATAATTATTTGGGATCTAACTCTAGATAATTTACGTCTAATGTGCAAGTGAGTCTCTCGAATTCACTTGATTATAAGTTCAAACGTTTAATAGAAACTCCTCTCTCGATTAAGTCTCAACCTCACAAGATGAACCAATTCAGCTCGGTGAAGATATGCAAGAATTCGTATTGGATTAGTATTTAGGAGAACCTCTCTCGATTATCCTCCTAATTAGGTTTAATCAACAATTCAACTAGCCTCTTCCAATTACTAAGAAGAATTAATGAATTCAACCAAGAAAATAAACTGCAAGAATATCACAAGTTATGCTTCTCTCGATTACATTAACAAATGAATATAGATGCAACAATTAAAACATCCAAAAAGATTAAATACATAAAACTAGAGTATAATCCACAAACAAAGATCAATACACCAAATCCATCAAACTCTAAAGAGAGCTACTCCATAGATATGGAGTAATTCATCACAAATATGTTTATGTTAAAGGAAAATAAAAAACGATCCAAACTCATGTCATGAGTGAGGATTGAATGATGAAATCCTTGTGCTTTTTCTTCTCCACCTCCTCCTTAGATTCCTTAGGTCTGAGATCTATTGGAAGTCTAGGAAATAATGTTTTTCCATGTATATATACCAAGTAGAGTCGAGCCCAGAAAAAATACCCTTTCCAATGCAAAATAGGACAATTACTCTGTAAAATTTGTACAGGCGTTCCGCATGGGGATCCGCACCACGCGGGGAGTTAGTGGGGTTTGTTAGAGAGCTTGAAGTTTGATTGGCAGCAGAAATTGGGCAGCCGCGACGTGCAATGAGCTGCGGCTATGGACTTCTCTCAGAGTGAATTTCTCATCTCGATTTTTGATGTCCAGACTTGGTCCTCGACCCCCAAACGTGATCTCGGCTTAATCCCTTGGGATTTTACTCAGACTTCAAAGATCCACATAACTCGAATTAGCTCTATAACATCTACATCACTCGGAATCACTCCTACAAGGCATAAAATACGAAATAAGTACAAAACACTAGCGATTAAAGCACAAACACAATTAAAGTGCGGTAATTTAGAGTGCAATAAGCGACTAAAACATGAGATTATAGCTGACCATCAACACCCCACACTTAAACCATTGCTCATCCTCGAGCAGTTAAACTACTCTTTATATAGACATGGCCTTTTTAAACAACTACCCTAACTCATCACACCAAGAATATTTAAAATAGACTAAGCCCTCCAACATAACATCCTCGCCTCAAGATTTGACTCAAAAGTACCATGCATTATTCACAACTCACGCACTTACTCTAACATAGAGGTCAATGACATTACCTTTCCTTCATGAATCAAGTGCCCTCACACAACAATCGAGAGTAGTTCAACACACAATAGAGTTTAAGAATACCCAAGATAGAAAGAATTCACTCAGTCTCAGAAACAACATTCATATGCCACAAAAGATACACCATAGGCTTGCCCGTAGTGTACTACTCTACTAATTAAGCTCATTCAGTCAAGGATCAAGTAGGACTTTAATTAGTTGTAGTGTAGGCTGCGGGACGGGTATGATACATTCAGATATAAGAGTGACTACACCTCCCTAAGCACTTTTAATACATACAATTTACCTTTCAAAACCCCACACTTATGTCAAATTATAACTCCACCTTCACATCAATATATATTAACTCCCTACTTCTTTAAGCATATTTACATCAATAATCACCACTATTAAAGGATATTTTGTACAGCAATTCAACTATTTTTTTTTCTTATTCAATTTGAAGTGGCACTTACTTTTTCAATACAGTGCACCTTTCTCCTTGTTTCATTAGTTCCACTCAAAAGCCAAACCAAACACCCCACACTTCAACTTTTACAAAGTTGATAACAATTCAAGTGCTCATGAGAGGTAAAAGGTTCAAATAGATGGTCAATTCAAACAAATGGTTAAGGCTTGTAATGTGGTTGCCAAAAAAATAGGAGTTCATGCTCGACAGGGGTTAACTAAGATACATAACAATTAGGTAGGTAGACGCATATCATTGGCTCAACAAAAAAATGCCTATATCACTTCCAATACTGAATTCAACTACTATTTCACTTTGTATACACACGGGGCAAGTTCTAGACATCAAATGCTATGCACATAATAACACAAGATCTCACTCCCACATGGAACATAAATCACTTCGGATTGGACTATCAAGACACTCTAGTCAAAGCAACTAAGCAAAGTTAAGGACACACAATTTAAAGCACTTATACATGAGTCAAAAACTGAGTCTAAGCGTCACAACTAGGGCACTCATTATTCTCAAGGCACAACAAAGTTAGGAGATATTGTTTCCATTCAAATCATAGCACAAGGTTTCCTACTCCAAAAAAAAAAAAATAACTACACCCGGTTCAAACAAAACCCTTGGAAAGAAACCGCGGCACAAAGAAAACCAAGAGGGAATTGTTACACTACCTAAAAAAAGAAAATCTTTTTGTCTTTTTGTTTTGACTCAATCAGTCAAGAAACCTGTCGAATGATATCCATTGTTGGGTAAAACCAAAAATTTTAAAAATTTTATTGGTTTTTTCAAAAATAATTTCTAACTACTACAACTAACAAAAGTAAAACTAAAACTAATATACATACAACATACAAATATCCCCCACATCACACTTTAAGTTGTGGCATGTACCCATGACACACAATTAAAAATCATAAGGTAGATGAAACTTCCCTGAATCTCTAGTCGGCGTCTGAGTTAGAGTCGGGCTCCATTCTTCGCACCCAAACTAGTGCACACATCCATTCAGACAGCTTCTTCTCAGCCTTCTTGGGGTACACCCCACACTTATCTTTCTCAATAACTAGGACCTCCTCCTTCACGCCCTTCACTTTTCACTCAACACTTGTAGCTGGTTTCTCCTTTTTCACCCCCGTTTCTTCATCCATCTTGAAAGTCACCGTCTCCTCACCTACTTTAAGCATGAGATTTCTCTCTGTATATCTAAAATTGCTCTACCCGTTGCTAAGAATGGTCTTCCTAATATTAGAGGTATCTCCTTGTTCTCCTCCATTAACTATAAAGTCTACAGGAAAGACGAGCTTATCTACCCGAACTAAGACATCTTCAACTATGCCCTCGGGTATCACGTCTGCTAGCTGCAAAGATATTGGTGCACACCTTTTCTCTCCAGGCTCATTCTCGAGTTTTCTGTAAATGGACAAAGGCATTAAATTAATTAAGGCACCAGAATTACATAAAGATTTATCAAAGTTAAGATTGCCTAAATAGCAAGGTATCGTATAACTCCCTGGATCTCCACACTTTTGTGGGAGTTTGTTTTGCAAGATTCAATTGCAATGCTCTATGAGCTTGACCACTGAGGTCTCTTCTATCTTCCTCTTCTTTATCAGGATCTCCTTGTGAATGGCAAGTTTACATCAACCCGTCTCAGCGTATCTAGAAATCTCTCAAACTGCTTGTCCAGCTTTTCTCTATACAGATTTTGGGAAACAGGTAGAGCAAGAATATGCTCGCTCACATCATGTTCCTCCCTTCTTGAAGTTTCCTCTTTCTTCTTTTTCTCTACTCCCTTCTTTCCTTTCTTATTCTTATCAACTTTAACTTTCAGCTGCTCCCCACTTTCTTTTTCATGTATCGCCTCTTTTTGGATTGGAGTGGGATCTTTCAACACTTTTCCGCATCTTAAGGTCACAACATTCACTTTTTCTTTGGGATTCTTCTCAGTATCACCAGGCAGAGTACCTGGGATTCTCTCAGACAATATAGTTGCAATTTGTCCCACTTGTCTCTCCAAGTTTCGCTAACGTGTGCCAAGTTCTTTGATAGCTGCACCCTGAGCATCTAATCTTTCATATGTCTTGACAATGAAGGACTTAATTAGATCTTCTAATCCAGACTGAATTGGTTGTTGAGGATAAAACTACGGCCTCGACTGATTCACAAAACTAGGAGCTCCTTGTCCTTGAAATTTGGGGTTGTTTTGTTGCCATGCATTTTCAGTACCCCCAAGTGAAATCCATGAAATACTAGGGTGATTCTGACCCATTGCATTGAAGTTATAATTCCCAAAAGCATTAAATTTATTGGTTGAGGCTTGACCCTCATGAGTAGGGTGTCCTCTTTCGCATATATCATAGGCTAGTGTGAGCCTCATTATGTATCGAGGATAAGGTCAGCTTCCTTATTTCTTTGTCCATGTCATCAAGTTGTACCTGCACAGATGTGTTAGCATCAACTTGATGAACACCAGTTGATCTTTTTCTTTCAGCAATTTCAGAGGGCCACTGATTTTTCATCTTCAAATAACTCATCTAGAATTGTGACTATCTCCTTTGGAGTCTTTTTCATCAACGGTCCTCCAGCTGCATTGCTCAATTTTCTGTGTGAGGCCGGTATCAATCCATCCCCAAAGTCCTGGAGTTGCATCTACAATTCAATTACGTTATGTTGAAACTTTCGCACTATCTCCTTAAACCTCTCCCAAGCTTCAAACACAGTTTCAGTCTTGTTCAGGAAAAATTTATGGATTTCTCTTATAAACATTCCCCTCTTAGCTGAGGACAAATATTTAGCAAGAAATTTTTTGGTCATATCCTCCCATGTTTTTATTGATCCCCGGGGCAAGCTTACAAGCCAGTGCTTTGCAATATCTTTGAGTGTGAAGGGGAATGCCCTTAGATAAACTACATCTTGTGACACACCATTATATTGAAAGGTGTTCATAATCTCCTCGAAGTCCATTAGATGGTTTCTTGGATCTTCGTTTGGCTTTCCTCTGCAAACATAACAGTTTTGAAGGGTTTGGAGCAATCCTTGCTTTAACTCGAAATTGTTAGCTGCCACTGGAGGTGGTCTCACACTTGATAATCCTTGGTTATAGACCGGTTTAGCATAATCACCAAGTGATATCTCAGCACCGGGAGCTATGTTTCCGAATTGGTCTGGAACCAAAGGTTGATTCGGAGCAATTCTCTGAGCCCTCTCCTCTTCGTCGACAATTTGTGCATCTCTTAGAGCTGCTTCCTCAGCATCCCGAGTAGCTTTTTCTCTTTGATGGGTTGCCTCTCTTGAAGCCAAATCAATATTATCATCATTTCCCGCCATAATTTCTTTGATTGAGGATTTCCCAACCTTCTCTATATTCTCGGGGAGATTTCTTCCCTTCCTCAACTGTCTCAGTTGCTTTTCGATCTCTGGTTAGCAATTATTTCACAGAAGATCGAGTCATGCACCAATCTAAACATGTAGCCTGCGCATAGTCAAAGAACACCAACCGTAAAAAAGGAAAAATAAAATAAAACAAAAAGAAAAATTCCTGAATTAGCACTACAAACTATTTCAAGCACTATTGATTGTCAATCCCCGGCAACGACACTAAAATTTGACTAGCGCAAAACACACACTTAAATATGCTCGCTAGTCGAATATAGTAAAATATAATATCGTATCCTCAGGGATTGAAGTTAAAAAGTATGATCATAGTTTGTAGCTAGATTGCTATCCAAGATGATCAACAATTGAGAGTTTTGTTATTAAAACTAAAATTAACTAAGAGTCTAAACTATTGGCTAATGACAATCGACGCAAGTAATGAACAAAGAAGGTTATCAATTTGGAGAAAATAGGATAGGTGCAAGATAATTGTTTGGGATCTAAATCTAGATATTTCACGTCTAGTGTTCAAGTGAGTCTCTTGAATTCACTTGATTATTAGTTCAAACGTTTAGTAGAAACTCCTCTCTCGATTAAGTCTCAACCTCACAAGATTAACCAATTAAGCTCGGTGAAGATATGTAAGGATTCTTATTGGATTAGTCTTTAGGAGAACCTCTCTCGATTATCCTCCTAACTAGGTTTAATCAACAATTCAACTAGCCTCGTCCGATTACTAAGAAGAATTAATGAAATCAACCAACAAAATAGAATGCAAAAATATCACAAATTATGCCTTTCTCGATTACATTAACAAGTGAATATAGATGGGATGATTCAAACATCCAAAATGATTCAATACTTAAAAGTAGAGTATAATCCACAAACAAAGATCAGTACACCAAATCCATCAAATCCTAAAGAGTATTACTCCATAGATATGGAGTAATTCATCACAAATATGTTTAAGTTAAAGGAAAACATGAAACGATCCAAACTCTTGTCTTGAGTGAGGAAATGAATGATGAAATCCTTGTGTTTTTGCTTCTCCAACTCCTCCTTAGCTTCCGTAGGTCTAAGATTTGTCGAAATTCCAGAAAAATAACATTTTTTCCATGTAAATATACCAAGTAGGGTTGGGCCCAGACGAAAACACCTTTTCCTACGCGAAATAGGACAATGGCTATGTAACATTTGTACAGGCGCATCGCATGGGGATATGCGCCATGCGAGGCGTTAATGGGGTTTTTCAGAGAGCTTGCAATTTGACTGGTAGCAAAAATTGGGCAGCCGCCCGCCGCGGCTGTGGACTTCTCTTAGAGTGAATTTCAAATCTCAATTTTTGATGTCCATACTTGGTCCTCGACCCCGAACGTGATCCCGGCTTAATCCCTTGGGATTTTACTCAGACTTCAAAACTCTGCATAGCTTGAATTAGCTCCATAACATCTACGTCACTCGAAATTATTCCTACAAGGCATAAAACACGAAATAAGTACGAAACACTAGCGATTAAAGCACAAACACAACTAAAGTGCAGTAATTTAGAGTGCAATAAGAGAATAAAACACGAGATTATAGCCTACCATCAGTGAGACATTATATCAAGAAGAGAAAAGTGACATAGAGATCAAACTGATGATGTAAATATACATCAATCATTATGTACTCAAGAAACTTCGATCACTGAAAGAGAACACCCTTGCAACCAAGGGGGCTGGAGTAGGATTCACATTGAATCCGAACTAGTATAAAATTCTGGTGTCTTTATTTCCTGCACTTTATTTCTACATTACTATTATCCTGTTCTTATTTCTAGTCGACTAATTGGTAAACTAGGCAACTACTTATAATACCATTTTTAAATAGGCAGTCCTCTCCCCCTCCCGCATTGTACTTTCACTTTTACCTCCAATGTTGGCAGTTCTAGTGGGTCCAAACAAGTCCATGTGAAATAATTGTAAGGGCTTGGTTGTAGATAAAATATCTTTGGGTTTGAAAGAGTTTCTAGTATTTTTGCCAGTCTGACATGCAACACATACATGATTTCGAGAAAATTTAAGTTTGGGAAGGCCAATAACTAGATCATGCTTGGGGAGATTTTAATTAAATGCATGCTTGCATGGTCAAGTTTTTATGTCATAGACATGGATCATCAGATTTGGACGCCAAACAAATATGACTATCTTGATTTTCAATGCCATCAAGAATGTACATTTCCATATCTTTTTCCAGGGAGAATGATTTTACCTGACTCATCTTTAATGGCACACCATGTTTTCTTGAATTTAACTTCATATCCTGAATCACATAGTTGACTTATGCTCAAGAGATTGTAGTTGAGTCCATCCACAAGGTATACTTCTCACAGTTATTGTTGAATGGAACTGTATCTGTACCAATGATCTTTCCTTTTGAATCATCACCAAATTTGACATTTTCTTCATATATTTTTGTGACTTATTTGAATAGATTTTTGTCACCCGTCATGTGACTGGAACACGCACTGTCTAAGTACCATTTCCCTTTACGACTTTTTCTGTGGTGTTCCTGCAAAATAGAATTATCCATTCTTTTAGGTACCCAAGGTTGCTTGGGTCCTTGTTGGTTAGTTCTACTAGGATCAGGTTATTTTTGGGTTTCCAAATTCATCCTGAAACATTAGATTTACGAAATCTACAGAAAGAACATTTATGTCCAGCCTTGTTACAGTAATGATACATAAGGGTTGATCCAGTTTTTGATTTACCACTTGTATTAATACTTGTGGACTCAGTTCTAACAGTTCTTTTTCCAGTTGACTTGTAAGTCTCTTGGTTAGACTTGGCAGAACTGTAGATTTGCGCATGCCATTAAGTTGCATTTGCAATTCCTGAACCTCATTTTGAAGCACATCTTTTTTGATTTCACAGACTTCATGTTTAAGTTCCCAGTTCTTCTTCTCCCTATTGAGTCTCTTTAATTCATTTATCATATTTTGAGACTCCTTTAGGTTAAGGTTAAGAGTATCCTGCATTTCTTTATATCTATCACAGTTATATGGTCTTACCTCGATTTTTTCACCACATACCATGAAGCAATTTTTAACGTCTACTTTGCATTCATCGTGTGATGCATCTTTATCGTCCAGCAACCAAAAAATTAGTTCATATCATTTTCCAAAATAGTCATGAAACACAAGTTTGCTATTTCTTTATGTTCTGAGTTATTTTCATCACTCTAGCTTCCGAATGATTTGTTTTTATTATACCCTCTGGAGACTTTTAAGATACGGGTATTTAGCTTGAACATGACCATACCTTCCACATTTTAAACACTTTCCATCATTTTTGTCTTGTTCATTATATTTCCGTTCTTCTAGATGACATCCTTCTTTTTTGTGTTTCTATATCTTCTCATCAATTCATTCATGTTTCTTGACACCATGGTAATTTCTTATTCAAGAGCTTCTGCTTCATCATCAATATCGTTCTCAGGTCCTTCAGTTGTAGTTTTGAATGCAAATGTTTTTTCTTCTCTTTCTGACGAGTTTTCTTGAGATGTGTTTTCAAATATGCTATGAGATCTTCACGTAGTTCATCATATGATAGTTTGTCCAAATCTTGAGATTCAAGTGCAACTACTTTTGTCTGCCATGTGGTAGGCAAACTCCTTAGGATTTTTTGAACCTGATCACCACTTGAGTAAGGTTTACCAAAGGCTTTCAGATCGCCAATGATTTTGCTGAATCTTGCAAACATTTCCTCAATGGATTCTCTTTCTTTAATCTGGAAGAGTTCATAGTCGTGAACCAACAGATTTATCCGAGTCTCTTTCACTTTGCTAGTTCCTTCATAAGTAACTTTCAGTTTGTCCCATATTTCCTTGGCGATATCACAGCTTGAAATATTCTCATATTTTTCTCCACTTATAGAATTATAAAGCAAGTTTTATGCCTTAGCATTAACTTGGACAACACCCATTTGCTCGTCAGTGTAGTCATCTATATCTTCAGGATCAATGGGTGGTTGTCCTACTGGTGGAAGTGATAATTTTCCTTTTTGATAACACACCATACTTTTACATCATAAGACTTTGTATAAATTTCTATGCGCACCTTCCAATGAGAGAAGTGTTGTCCATTGAAATATGGCGGCCTTGCTTGCGATGTCCCTTCTTGAAAGAGTGCTTCAATAGTTACTTGATTTTACATGATCTTTTCTCACTAGCTGTCAAGCAAAAGATAAATATGGGAGACCAGCTCTGATACCAATTGAAAGTACAAGAGGGAAGAGGGGGTGAATTATCGATTATTCTTTTTGTACTGTAAGTAGTTGACTAGTTTACCAATTAGTCGACTGAAAATAAGGCAGAACCTAACTGAAAGTAGAAGTAAAAATGCAGGATAAAGACACCCAAATTTTTATACTGGTTTGGATTCAAGGTGAATCCTACGTCCACTCCTTTTGGGTTGCAAGGGTGTTCTCTTTCAAGTATTTGAAGTTTCTTGATATAGGTAGGTTGGTGTTGTTATACACCAACAACTTCTCACTCAATTAGTTATTTTTTCGTTTCTCAAACAATGTCTCACCAGTAATTTTTCTCTCTTTCTTCTCTCCCTAGTTACACTGTAGATCTAGAATAGACTACAATGCTTGTTTGGAGTAGAACAAAAAGATTGATAGTGGTTCGATCAAAGTATAAGATTCTTCCTTGACAGACTTCATTATATACTTGAGCTTGGCTTGACGTATCTTTGGCAGACCGTTGAAAGATTTGCGATCCCAAGGGAATTGATCCTTGGAATTGAATCTGTTATGATTCATTCTGAGAATAAGTACGGGGCTTCCATATATGGTCCACGACTGCTGGTCTTTTCCTTCTTCGAAAGAGGATCCCCTATAATTAGTCCTTAAATTGTTCCTTGATCCATAGGATTGATAGCCTTTCTTTTTCGACACATATCTTCAGCAATCAGGGTAGGCGTAATTTTAGTTCAGATCTCCGTAAATCTTGGTCCTTCCTTCTTTATAACAATTATCATGGTTGCCATATTGCTTTAATCTTGAACCTTCATTTCTTGCTTCCGTTGGCATATATTTTGCCTTGATTTTTTTTACTCCTTCCTTTCTTATCTTCGTCTTTACATCTTTGATAGATTTGATAGATTTGCTCGCATCCTTCTTTACATCTCGCGTAATCTTACACATAATAATATATTATTTTTCATCATTGAAATTTACGTCTAACACTAATTATGCTAGGATGATATTACAAGAATTGTTTATGCGTTAATGAGTAATCATACAAGGATTATTTATATAGAGATTACCTAATCTAAAGGCATTTTTATCTCAAGTACTTTTTATCACATATTTCTAATATATGTGTATTCTTATCTCATATTTATCCCTCGTAAAATAATAGGAGTACGTATAATCTCATATCTACCAATGATTATAGGAGTACATACATGTGTGACGATAGCTTCTAATATTTTATCAAAAATCGTAAGATAATTGCATTTCTCAAACTCCTTGCATTGAAATATTTATGATCATCTTCAAACTAGTGGCAATTCAACATTTTATTTCAAGTCCATATACTCAAACTCTGATAAGCTTTAAATAAAGAAAATGCAAATTCATAGAAAACTATCATTTCATGATCGGCAATAGATTATAAGTAAGTAATAACTAGGTGAAGCACGCACACACTAGCATGAAACATTCATTTATGCAATTTAACAAACACTTGAATGCATGTATTTAGTGAATATTACTATTAGAGAGTAGATCTCCACTTACATTAGGAGAAAAATGCTATAAGCTCAATGACACCATGGCATTGTTCAACCTACGTATAATCATGCCATAACTAAATAATCCGTAGCTTATGAAAGCTAATTTAACCTTTTGGATAACATATATGGTTAACGAAAATTTCCGAGTGGTTACATTCTGAATCGAGTAAGCCAAATTCATCAGAATGTTTAGATGATTACATTCTGTCCTACAATTGTGAATTCATAGGATACACAATTCTCAAATATTTCCTGTATTATAAGTATGATACCAAAACAAGCTAATATCGATCTTCAATATACGAGTGAAGTGTTAAAAAGTATTGCATGCATGGATGATCACATTTCTATTTACTAATAAAATGTGGAATGAACTGCTCTACGATCTGGTGGAGATGCTCCAACTCCCCTTGAAGAAGACGCAAGACCTGCATTCGTGTTGCCAGTTCATCACTTAAGAGTAAAATCACAAAACAAGATAATCCATCCATCCATATTCAGCAAGCAAGAGCCCCCCTCCCCCAAGAAAAACCTGCTTTCGTTTCACCTCTCCAGCCTTATTTAGATTCATAATCAAGAATTTTCTGCACAGGTTATTGGCTATGACAAATGGCCTGAAATTAAGTTAGTTCTTGGATCACCAAATCAATATGATAGTGTGAAACAATATAGTAATGTGTACATTACTATATTTGTTGAATCTCCTTCATGTGTTTACTTTTTTTATATTTACATTGCCCTTAAGTGAAAATCCTGGTTCCGCCGCTGACATGAAACGATATGCATTTTGGCGCCTTATGAGCAATAGGATGTTAGGCTGCACATTATCAAAAAGCAGAGTACGGAATGCAAATTGCTAGACAATAACAAAGATGAAAATTCCAGTTCCCAATTTCCAAACTGCAGTCAGTGAACTTATACCTATCATTAACTGGGTGCACCAAATTCTCCAAAGAGAGGTGCTCCCTTAATTCAAACTAGAATAACATGGCAATTCATCCTTCTTTTCGGAAACTGGGATAAAACAGACTGGTGAAATCAATCTCTCTATAGTTTGTACATCATCAAATCACGGAAGCCGATACTCAAAATGGACTAACAAAAAAGACTATCAAGTAGAGGTTGAAGAAAATACAACATGATACTTAACAGGCACAACCTTTTCCTGAAGAGCAATCATAAAGCAACAACAAAGTTTTTTAAGTCCAAATTAAGACAATAGATTGACTTCTGATTTCTGATGTTCAAAAATATCGCTACTGTGTTGCATACTACTGCTTCACAGTTATAATAGTGGCCGTATTTCAACTGAAGAATGCTGAATGTTTTTGTTTATGCTTCTTGAATGTTGCATAAGGAATATTATGAAGAGAATAAATATGGATTAATATATGAAACTTAAAAACGAAAAGAATAATATCTTTGACATGGATTGATAGGCTGACGATATATTCAGTGTTCTTCTATTATAAGTAGTTCATCAACAAATTAACAAAATTTACCTCTCCCATTGATGGGCGCAGTTCCGGGTCATTCTGCACACACATGAATGCTGTTCTAGCCATGTGGTACACTTCATATGTGTCGTAAGAGTCACCTATGCGAGGATCAATGAGCTCATGCAATGCAAGCCTTTTAATGAGTGGAATTGCCTGAAAATGCGAAACATCAACTTCCCGTTAAATTGCACTCATATTTTGAAATGAAAGTTCACTAAACTAGCTAGATCTTTGAAGGAATCGCATTTGACTATGATCCCAAGTAACAAAAGCCCAGAGAACATACCCATTGCCTAAGGGAGTGATGGCCCTCTCTCATTGAATCTACGGCTTTGCGTCCTGAAATTAGTTGTATAAGCACAATGCCAAATGAATAGACATCTGTTCTTACAGACACAATGCCGTTTTCAGCATATTCAGGAGCAAGATATCTGCATGAAGCAAGCAAGCTTTTGGTGAATATCTGACTCAAAGTTGTCATCTATGTATGCAGTGAAGTATAGGAATTGCTCACACCCCAATGAGCCAAGTATCCTCGTGTAAATCTTATCCTCGTCTGTCTTCCACTTAGCCAGGCCAAAGTCACCTATCTATGACAAATGAAAACAAACAGAATTATCCATATGAAGAATGGAATTAGTATTAGCTTCCCAAGTGTTTTTATTCAGGTCTCAGTCCAGCGGAGGAACAGAAGCAGGGGGCAAGAGAGGGGACGAATATGGTAACGACACTACTAATAGTTTTTCTATGTGGGCGAATCAAAATGTGTAGATGTACCATGGGAACAAAATCATGAGTGAGTAGTATATTGCTCGGCCTCAGGTCACGATGAATAATTGGACCTCCACGACATTCTTCATGCAGAAAACGCAAGCCCTTTGCAGTGCCGATGGCAATAGCATATCTGCGGTGCCACTCAAGGACATTCTCTGTATTCTCTGCCAAGATATTACCCCAAATAACTATTTATCTTGCGCTTTATGTTGCTGGACCAATATTTGACTATCATAATTATACGTACCAAATAAGTGCCACTCAAGAGAATTATTGCAGATGTATTCATAGACCAATATGTTAACATTTTCCTTGCAGCAATAACCCAAAAGCATCACAATGTTTCTGTGACGTGCAAAGCTCAAAACATAAACTTCAGAATGAAACTCGGAAAACCCTTGTGTACTTGCTTCCTTCCGCACCTTTGCAGCAACGACCTGGCCATCTTTTAACCGACCTTTATATACATGACCATATCCACCTTCTCCAAGCAAATTATCCTTCGAAAAATCATCTGTTGCCAGCTGTATCTCTGAGAAACTGAATCTCATTGAATCCTTGATATATAGTTCTGTCTTTGCTCCACAAGCAATACAAAGAAATGGTGTATTAGAGGATTTCCTTGATGTAGGTGGTTTTCGTTCTTTCTGAATAACAGGAGGAATTGAATGCTTCATTTCCTCTCTGGCAGCCCTACCTGTTAAAACTGCTAAACAATTAAAGCATGAAGGACAGGAGACGATTCCCTTACTCTGTATCAAATGCCTTATAGTTTTACACTAGAAATTGTTACATCTTTCATCAACATCAAGGAGGTCAATACTGTAACAGATTTATATAATTCACCTAGTTTAAAAAACACCAAAAACAGAAAAGCCTGTTTTAAACTCATGAGAACTGTAAGGAAAAATATTTCTTAGTATTCCTCTTCTTACCTCTTCCCTACTATGTTGAGTAGGAATCCAAACTACAAAAGAACTACAAACATTTCAGGAAATAGAAGGTCTTTTAAAACCATGAAAACTGAAAGGGAAGATATCGTTGAGAATTCCTCTTCTGACCTCTCCCTACTAAGTTGAGCAGGACTCAAACCTGAAAAGGACTATGAACCCTCAAAGTTGAATGTCACTGCACTTCCGCAACTTAAAGTTATCAACACAAGAACAATTACCAAAAGCCGATGATTTACCAAATTCTTAATGAGTGGTTCATATGCAAGAACAATAATCCATTTTCCCAGAAAATGAAGAACCAGCTAATTTTACAACCACAATTAGTATCCATGAAAAATAATATAGAATCAAACAAGGCTTGGAGATACCTTTCAACCCACACAACAAGGAATTACTTCACTACGGTAATATTTGTTTCATGTGAACATGAGTGTCATAATGAAGTTTTGTAACAACAGCAGCAAGATTTTATGCTAGAATTTTAAAAATATCATGCTTTTTTTTGTTCATTCAGGGGTACGGCATATAGGCCTACTTCTTAACGTTAGAATAAATGAGTTGTTTTACTTATCCCTTAAAGGATATATGAGAAAAAGAAGGAAAAATCTAACTAAACAAGGTTAATGATATACACATGCCACTGATATCAAAAGACATGGGTAATAGTACCCAAATGGCTGCATTTCTTTTAAAATTATTGTTAGAACAGCTACGTGAATATATATGTAATTAGTCCAAGTCTCATATGTAGTAGGAGTAGGTTATATATTTATGTGTACTTATAAATAGGGTTCATTGAATTACAATTAACATCAATAATAGATTTTTCTCCCGTGCATTCTCACATGGTATCAGAGCATCAATGAGAAAAGATCACTTCGCGTCATTTCAGCGACATCCAAAAAAAAGAACTGTCACCGTGCAATTTTCCAGTGACTTAAGTGACTGTTTGCGTCAAAGTCACTCTTTATCAGTGTTGTGCACAAACCAACACCACCACAAGGTCTACTGTAGTCCTCGCGACCAAACCCCAGAAAACCCCACTGGAAAATTCCTACCCACTCGCCGGGCAGACTGGAAATTTTCCGGCGAGATCTGTGCACGCGTCGGGCGCGTGAGACTCCATCCAGCCAAATTCTGATAAACTTCCTTCAGGAAAGCTTACTCGGACAGCAATTTCGAGTCCACCAGTACAATTTCCGACAAATTCTGACAACTTTGGAATTTTCCGGCGTAAAATAGTGTCTTTTTTCTCTGCTGTGAATAGTGTTTTCCAAGATATTTCTTCAGTTTTCGCATAGGATTTACTGATTTCTACTATTTCAAGTTAACCCTACAACTTTTAATCAAGAATTTGAGAAATTAATTGTAGCGAAATGGGATCCAATACTATGAATAGATGGATGGTATCTCTACCAGATTATATTGAGTTCCTTCAGTACAAAGCATGTAAACAGACATCTTCAGATACAGCTTCTGCTGTTCAAACATGTACTAGCGTCACTTGTGTTTCTCATCATCCTTCGATTCTTGGGTCATTGATTCAAGTGTATCTGATCACATTTCTGGTAATAAATCTCTTTGCACTACTATTTCATTTTCTCAATCTCTTCCAACAGCCACAATGACCATCGCGTCTCAAACCATGGCAACTGAAATAGGTCAAGCAGGTCCACTTCTTCCTTACCTTTAGATTAAGTTCTTTATGTTTCCGGTAGTCCTTTTAATCTCATAGCCGTTAGTCGTTTAGCCAAATCACTTAAATGCTCTGTTTTATTTCTTGATGACCTTGTTTTTATGCAGGAACGCAAAACGGAGCGACTCATTAGTATCGGGCGTAAATCAAATGGACTTTATTACCTTATCCTTACTAAATCACATGAACCCATATAAACAGCTTTTTTTGTTATTGTTCACCAGATATATTACATAAACGGTTGAGACATCCCAGTTTGTCAAAACTTCAGAAAATGGTACCTGGTTTGTCTCATTTGTCTACTCTAGAGTGTGAGTTATGTCAGCTCGATAAGCATACTCACTCACATTTCCCTCGGCGTCCTGATAATCGAGCAGAGTCACCTTTCACTTTAGTCCATTCAGATGTTTAGGATCCTAGTCAGGTCAGTTCTACCTTGGGATTTCGCTACTTTGTTAGTTTCATTGATGATTATTCCATGTGCACTTGGATATTCTTGATGAAAAATCGATCTGAGTTATTTCTATTTTTGAAACCTTCCACACTGAAATCCAAAATCAATTTGGGTTTCTATCCGCACATTTCGTAGTGAAAATGCCCTAGAGTATTTGTCTTCTCAATTTCAGCAGTTTATGAACTCTTATGGGATCATTCATCAAACATCTTGTCCATACACATCTTAACGAAATGGGATAGCAGAAAGGAAGAATAGGCATCTCATTGAGATTGCCCGTACCCTACTCATACAATCTTATGTTCAGTTGCGTTTTTGGGGGATGCAGTTCTCACATCTTGTTATCTTATTAATCATATGTCATCCTTAGCTATCCAAAATCAAGTTCCATTCGCTGTGTTGTTTCGCCACTCACCCTTGTTCTTTCTTCCACCTCATGTCTTGGGAGCACATGTTTGTTCATAACCTTACTCTAGGAAAAGATAAGTTAGCTCCTCATGCTCTTAAGTATGTATTTCTAGGTTACTCGAGAACGCAAAAAGGGTATTCATGCTACTCACCTGACCTCCAGCGGTGCTTTATGTCTGCTGATGTTACCTTCTTTGAAACTTGGCCATACTTCATAGGCCTAGGTGATCACTTACACATTTCTGAGGTGCTACCAGTTTCATCTTTTGGAAATTCAGTAACTATTTCTCCTTCACTTTCCTCCACGGCTCCATCACCTACATCCCCAACTCTAGCTCCAGCACCACCACCTATAGCTCCTCCTACATTCTTAACCACAAAAGTCTTACAGTCACCAACCGTTGAGGAATCTAGTGTTACTCCTCCTACATCCCCAGCCACAGGAACACCTCTCTTGCCTTATCATCGTCGTGTGTGCCCAGCGTCAGGCCCAGCTAATTCACGTCTTGCAACTGACCCTGCTCTTACTGCAGACTTTTCTCCTCCTAGTCAGCCGATTTTACTTCAGAAAGGTATACAGACCACACTTAATCTTAATCCTCATTATGTCGGTTTAAGTTTTCATCTTCTGTCATCACCCTGGTATGTTTTTGTATCTTCTTTTTACTCTGTTTCCATCCCTAAGTCTATAGGTGAAGCATTGTCTCGTCCTGGATGGCGACATGCTATGGTTGACGAGATGTCTGCTTTACATACGATTGGTACTTGGGGGCTTGTTCCTCTGCCATCAGGTAAATCTACTGTTGGTTGTCGTTGGGTGTATGCAGTCAAAGTTGGTCCAGATGGCCAGGTTGATCGACTTTAGGCTCGTCTTGTTGCCAAAGGGTACCGTGATACTTTCTCTCCCGTGACTAAAATAGTATCAGTCCACCTTTTTCTATACATGGCTGCTATTCGCCATTGGCCTTTCTGTCAGTTGGACATTAAGAATGTTTTTCTTCACGGTAACCTTGAGGATGAAGTTTACACGGAGCAACCACCTGGTTTTGTTGCTCAGGGGGAGTCTAGTGGTCTTGTATGTCGATTGTGCCGGTCACTCTATGGTATAAAGAGGTCTCCTCGAGCCTGGTTTGGTAAGTTCAGCACAGTTATTCAGGAGTTTGGCATGACGCATAGTGAAGCTAATTACTTTGTGTTTTATTGGCATTCTGCTTCAAATCTCTTTATTTATCTGGTGGTTTATGTTGACGACATTGTTATTACCCGCAATGATCAGGATGGTATTACTAAGTTGAAGCAACATCTCTTTCAGCACTTTCAGACTAAGGATCGGGGCAGATTAAAGTATTTTTTGGGTATTGAGGTCGCTCAGTCTAGCTCAGGTATTGTGATCTCACAACAAAGGTATGCCTTAGACATTCTTGAGGAGACAGGAATGACAGGTTGTAGTTTTGTTGACACTCCTATAGATCCAAATTCTAAACTTTTACCAGGATAGGGGGGAGCCACTTAGTGAACCTGCAAGATATAGGGTAAATTAAATTACCTTACAGTGACTAGGCCTGACATTTCCTTTCCTGTGAGTGTTGTGATCTAGTTTATGAATTCTCCCTGCGATAGTCATTGGGATGCAGTTGTCCGCCTTCTTCGGTATATAAAATCAACTCCAGGCAAAGGAATATTGTTTGAGTATCGAGGCCATGAGCAGATTGTTGGATACTCAGATGTTGATTGTGCAGGATCATCTTCTAATAGACGCTCTACGTCTCGATATTATGTTTTAGTAAGAGGTAACTTGGTGTCTAGGAAGAGCAAGAAACAGAATATCGTTTCTCGGTCTAGTGCAAAAGAAGAATATCGAGCAATGGCTATGGAAACATGTGAGCTAGTTTGGATCAAACAGTTGCTCAAGGAGATTGAAATTTGGTGAAATCAGCCAATGGAACTTGCGTGTGATAATCAAGTTGTCCTTCATATTGCATTGAATCTGGTGTTCCATGAGAGAACTAAACACATTGAGATTGACTGTCACTTCGTCAGAGAAATGATACTTTCAAGAGATATTACTACAAAATTTGTGAAGTCGAATGATCAGCTTGCAAATATTTTCACCAAGTTCCTCACTGGTCCTCGTATTAGTTATATATGTAACAAGCTCGGTACATATGATTTGTGTGCACCAGTTTGAGGGGAGTGTTAGAATAGCTATGTGAATATATATGTAATTAGTCCTAGTCTATTAGGTTATATTTATGTGTACTTATAAATAGGGTTCATTGTATTACAATTAACATCAATAATAGATTTTTCTCTCGTACATTCTCACAATTATCATCATGCTAGCTCACCTGATCTTTCTTGCATAGGATTGGCACTAAAATCTTCGTGTGAAGTGCTATTCTCCGGTTGTTTGTATGTCACCATTTCATTGTTTGCAATTTCGGAGCTTTCCACGTAACTTGAGTAGTTCATTGAAATAACAGACTGCTCTGTGTTCTCTTCAGTCGGAGGAGGTGCCAAGGCTACTTGCTTGGACAAAGAAAAGTACAACTTATTCTCAATGCTGTCCGCATCAATTATGGAATAAGGTCTCATAACCTTCACAAACAAGTTATCACTAATTAATGCAACTTTGCAAGGTATGTGTTTAAGGTAATACGTCAAATCCCGCCTGAGGTACCTGTAAGGGTTTAACCTTGTCATAATCAGAGAATAGAAAACAATGTCATAGAGTCAAACAAACATGAGATTCTAGCAGCAATATAGAGGCAATAAACATATAAACCATTGATCCAAAGTAGGAAGAGATGATGACATAAAAATTCATCCAAGAGGCTTACCTTTGAAAGATAAGTACTGACTTCCTTGTAACAACTACAAAAATGCGGACATGGTTTTTCATAGATCCAAAGTTGGAAGCACATCAGTATAGATTTAACCAGGGAGGCTGAATTCTCAAGGATAAGTGCTGACTTTCTGGTAACAAATAGAAAATACATGGTTTTTTCTCAAGTCAAATGAGAGAAGAAGTCTTGCAAGACATTGTTCCACCTTTGATAAAATCATACAGCTTTAGACTTATGCGCTTCTGTTTGTATCAGACTGTAGTTACGAAGCTCAGAAATCAACATCAGAAGCACCAGATATTGAACAAACAAAGACCTACCTTGGACTGAGGGAAAGTGCATCGACCCAGCTCTACGTAATAGCGGCAAGACCTTTTCGTACATGCATGCATATTGTTGATGTCATGTAGTTTGTTAGTTCAATAGCTTAAATTTGCTGTTATCTTCAAGAAACCAAAATATTCATGATCCCATCAGCAAGTGGAGGGACTAGTTTCATAGACTTTAAAAGTTACATTTCCTCTTCATGTTTTTTTAGCAAGTACCACTAAGCATCATGCAGCTTAGTGGCTACTTTTATCTCTTCAAGTTGAGAAAGCCTCTCATGTTCCTTTCCTTTCAATAAAACCAAGCTTTAAGAAAGTTTTTAAATTAATAACTTCCCTTTTGCTCTTCTTCTAACTACGGAGCAAAATCACTGCAAACAGAAGCCTGATTTTCCAACCACAATAAGCAACAAAATGTATTGCAATCACACAATATTAATAATCAATGCGCAAACATTAAACATAATAGTCTATACAGAGTAAAATTCCAATTCTACAAATCAGCCTTATAACTAACAGGTATAGACTTAACCATGCATTTTTAATGAGAGAAAAAGTAGAGAAACAGGGTAAACAAAGGCGGAGCATCTTGTGACAAAAGCAATGTAGAAGAAAACTCCAAACAAGCGTCCATGCCAATTCCCTGAAGATCCATGTGTATCCTTTAAATACTGGTGGACCAAAATCAAAGCTATTCAATAAACAATACAACAAAATTCCGTTCAAATAGTTCCTTAAGCGAAAATTATCAATAAGTTCTTAAAGGAAGAGGTAAAAACCTAATCTGAGCAAAGATGCTATGTTTGCATACTAGTTAAGGTTCCAGCTGATCTTTATATTTTGGCAGATAGGAAGAGATATATTTATTTACTTATTCAGATTATGAATTGGCCTCATGATGTGAGGGATGGATTCCTTTTCAATGGACCAACCACATTGCAATGTTGTCATAACAGATGGTAGCAACACTGAGACCAGAAACTCTTTGATCTTTGCCATGTTTATTTCTCCGTCTTGTTTAAAAGCCTATTAGAACAGAGGAGGTTTTTATGTAGCATTTGTTGTCTTCTGCATTTTACGACTAATTTATAGTTGGCTCAAGTCTCAGTATACTTTAGCTCCCAATGAAAGAGACACCATGCGAACTACAAGAACTGGAATTACCATGGTAACATCAGAGAACATACCTATCTAGTACAACATATGCCGCATCGATAGTTATAACCTCTTGTACAACCACCTTCCTTACTGGAGTCCCAGCAGTGATTTTGACTTCAATGTCAACCTTAGCACAATTTATAGTAATTTGTAGTAAGAACAAAATTAAAATAAGAAATAAAATGCATTACATTGGACAGAAATATAATGAGATGAGATAGCTAGAAAGACGAGTAAAAGAATAGCTTGGGCATTCAATCAAAATGCTACTCCATCCAGTTGATGCCCTTCACTTGCCTCCACAGATGAATATAGTCTCTCTCTTTCTCTCTCTCTCTCTCTTAAATTATAAGCGAATTAAGCAAGGGATGATGCAAACTATATAAACTGCTTTTTTAATATTGTCTTATCAAATCATGATAGGACGATCATCTTTCTATTTATGCTACTATGCCATTCTTTATTTCATTTACTTTACTTCAAGATTCATGAATTCTACAGGCTGAATCAGTGTTAGAGTGATTTTTATTAAGGTGGACTCCAGTTTATATGTTGATGAACCACCGGTGATTAACATTCATTTGCACTTCCATTTAGTTGTCATTTTCCTTATGTAACTGGGCTCTATGTGGGCGTTGTCCCCCCTATATAATTGAGGTTAAGACAGTATAAAAAAGGCAGTTTCTAAACAGAGTTCAAATGCTTTGGGAGCTGTAATGTCTACTCCTATTGTGAACATCTGAAAATTATTTTTTCCAAAAGCTAATCTGTACTGAATCAGATTATTTTTGAAATTTTATTGATATGCTAACACACGGATATGAACAAACTCCAAAAGACTGTAATGTAGTAGGTCAGACTCAACCACATGCCTCCAGAGTGAAGCAAACTTGGTAGGCCAGTGGGAATTTTCAAAAGGGTGGCTTCTATGGATACTTCTAGCCGCATTCTAAGATATATCAATTAACAGTTACTTGCAGTACAGAGCTATTATGAGGATTAAGTTGTAGATATTACCCCTTCACCTTCACAGTCTTGGGCACTTTGCATGAGCATGTTCACATATGTATCAACCTTCTTTGTTACCTCTTTTTCAATTTCACGTTTGTGAGTTCCAAAAATGGACAGTGGCTCTGCTTCCATTTGATAACCCACTGCACACAAAAATGAGTGAGCAACCCATACTGTAAGGGTGTATTAACATACAAGATAAGAAGCCAGCTAAAGACATGAGCAATGATACAGTGGTGAATCGCACATGTAATCATTCAGCTAATACTGGTCTACCACAGTTCCCCCTTGACCATAAAAATGGCATAATATGTAGAAACTATGTATTCGTTATATGCACTTCAACAGTCACAGGAAAGAGGAATCATGCATAGTACTACTGGAGTTGTAAGCTTTCGTGAACCAAAAAATATGGGTCCCCACTAAAGTGACTTTGGTCACAACTTAGCAGCGATAAACAAGAACCAATTGTTGATGACAAAAACCATTCTAGTTGAACCCACTAGCTATCAAAGTGGAAAGTTCATTTTGGTGAACGGGAAAAGCTTCTATAAGGCATTAGTAAGCAATAAAAAGAGGGAAAATGCTAGAAGATATATCCTTGCTTACTTGTCATGGACTAATGGACAAGTGAAGAAAGTAGAAATTTGTTGTTCATTATTAAGAAACTAGTTTATTCATAAAGTGTACAAGACAGAAAATGCAAGATTAAGCATAATAAACTACATCAACATCATACTCCATCAAGTTCATGAACAATCTCTACATGTACCACTGCAGAATATTATGTTTTACGTACCATCTTTTAAGGCCCTACAGATCTTTTCTCCGGAGACTTTTATAGGAGAGAAATTTTAAGAACCATAGCACAAAGTGTTAGAGACATATCCTAAAGGAAGAAAATAGCATCTTAGAGGTCAAACTGCCACTTCACAGAAATCAGAATGCATCTCCATATAAGCTTAAAATGTAAATTTGTTTTGTCACAGATCTAATCATCACCTTGATTTTGTCCATTAACTTTAACCGGACATATAAAATTCTAGGCCGATATAATGACTTCAAAAGTTTGAGTTGCACCTAAAATTAGATCATATTGTTCAGAGGACTCATCATCATCTGTAGAGTTATGAATAACCTTACAATTCGAGTAAAATTTGTCAAGCACAACCCTCAAAACGTGGACGCCATGTTGATTCAAAGGTAGCTACAATTGGTAATAATTTTCTCTTCTCATTCATGCCCTCTTCCAAATGAAACAAATGGCAATTAATATTAGATTACAGTCGCAAAAGTCAAAGATAAACGTGCGATCACCCTCCAACTCAAGCACTAAAAAGTACTAGCAATCTTCAAATAGAAAATGAGATAGTAACTGCAAAAGGTGAGGCAGGCACTCACTAGGATGTAGATATTTATGCAAAATCCCAAGCACAATAATGGTATCGCCCGCGTGAAGAATGTTACCCTGTGCTCTGATCTCATTGATAGTTTGCTTGATTTCCTGCTCAAAGTGATCCTTTGTCGCATCCAAAGCAATAACAATACGACCCGTTATTAGGCTCTCACCATCTGTATGGCTACCCATTAATGATGCTGCCATTTCTTGCAATTCAAGTTTCCAACACACACAACAATTGCACTCTTATTCTTTTCTTTCTAAATGATACTTAATATATAGCAAAGAGTGCATGAAATAATCAAACAAACATGAGGATGAAAGATGGACAAATCAAATTTGGGGCCAACAAAATTGTATCTCAATAATTTTTCTGGGGGATTGAGGAAGAGTAGAGGGGAATATTTACAGTATATTTGGGATATTCTGAATGGATATTCTGAATAATTTTCTGGCGGGAACAGGCAGCCGGCCATGAAGGAGCAAAGAAGAAATGGTGCCAAAGTGCAAAAAGACAACAATATTCAATTTCGCTGGGCAATTTTTCTTGTGAGAGCCACTTCACCAACATTTCTCCTCTGGAACTCCGATAACATGAGACAGAAAACATATCTTTATTGTTTTGGCTAGTATATTGCTTACAAGTAGAAATGATAATGGCTGTGACATATGTTAATTCCTACCTGCTTGTTCATTTACGGGAACCTCTGCAGATTTTTACTGCAATTCGAGAAGTTTAGAAAGGAAAGCTAGATATGTCTAAAATTTCAAATTTGGAATTTGGAAATGAGCAAAAGGGTAAAATCCAATATAATACGGTTATCACGCTCAACTATATCTTATAAGAAGGGCTAAGCAGTCCTTGCAAATATAATCTGGTTTACAAGTTCGGAGTCGAATCTCACAAGTAATTAATTTACTAATCAACAACTGCTAGTTTCGCAAGAATTCAAGTAATCAACTTTCGCAAATATTGAATAATGAGTGAGTGCTCCAACTAAAAGCAAAGTTTAAAAAGTTGTAATTTTATTACAAACAAAGCAAATGTTGTAGACAAGATTGGAAAGGTCTAGGATTACGATTTCCCCTCTTATCGGAATCCTCCCTGCTACGTTTCCTATAAATTCGCCTAGATACTCTCTACCAATCATGAGCACTTTAGGCTTCGTAATTCTCTTCCAAGCAAATAAAACAATTTACTAAACGTATTTTCTGAACTACGCTAGCTGACACTAGTTTATCGCTTACTAAGATCGCATCAAGGTTTCGTTATTCCTAATGCTATCTTTAAACCCTCTGTATTGATCCTTCATATACGTTAGGATTGATGTTGTTCTACAACTACCTAAATATGTACCCTTTTCCAAGTAATACATACTAAATAGGCATAGTCAATTGAGGGCCCTTCAATCAACCATAATAATCACGTAGTTGAACAAGCAGCGAAAATCCAAAGGCAAACTTATATTAAACGAAAAAAAAATTCATCCTTCAAGAGGTTCCATCAAACCCTAGAATAAAGAGTTCATCACCAATAATAGAAAAGGGAAGAAGAAAGATAAAAACTCGTTATATCTTCAGTCTTCTCCTTGCTTGTTCTTGCCTTCAAAGATGTTGAATCGCCCTTAAAAAGTCATTATTTGATGTATTTATATCACTTAGGGTTGCTAAGGGGCGGAATTTTTCAATCCCACTTCGGATGGAAAAAGCTAGAATTTGCGTCTGCCTTTGCGCGTGGCGCGCCCATGGACGCGGATTCAGCTTTTGAAATTCATCCATTTCGCGACGCGATCTGTGCCTTTGCTTCACTTCGCTATTTTGTTCCTTCACTTTTCTCCTTTTTCGCGTCCGTTTTTATGCCATACACGAGAATAGACGAGCTCCCAATCCTTTCATTTTTCTTTCTTTTTTTACAATAATTTTATATCTTTTGCTCCATTATCATTCAAGCTCAATCCTACAAATAAGAAATACGTAATGAGTATAATTCACTTCAAATATCATGTGATCTCCCGCAACTCACACGACAAGTGAGATGAAAATACACTCAAATGCATGCACTTTTAGCCATTTATCACCACCTCACACTTAGACTTTTGCTTGTCCTTGAACGAATAAAATTAAGCACATAGGCATGAAATACATTTCAAGACATACTCGAGCATCACACCAATAATAATGGTTTATATCAACGTTTAGAGCCTAGCATAAGCATTATTCATACTTTTCCTCAAGCTTTACGTCATGCCAAGACTAATTAAAATAATTGTGTGACTCTCGCTAACATCCTAGCCTCAAAATTGTCACAACCCAAACTGGAGGATCATGACTAGTACCCGGGCCATACTTGCCGAGCACCAACGTATATTTTATCTAATCTTCTTATTATCTTTAAGGGCCGACGAGATCAATATAAGTGGTAGATATGGATTTTGAACAACAAACAATGATAGATAATGGAATGAACATGGATAACATGGGATAACAAGACTGCAAGAAAGTACATATAAGTTAGGAGCAACCACGCTTCCATGAAAGACTATACAACAAAAATCATCCGACAAGGCATACCAAACTATACATAAGTTGGCACATGTCTATGAGCCTCTAAAGGAGCATAAGTAATGCAACATAGTCGAAACAGGTCCCCGACATACCCATAATATCTATAACCAAAAATGCATACCAAGACCACGGAAAGTCCGGAGAAGGGATCTCGCCTATAACAGCTGAACTGGAAAGCCAACTGTGGTGGGGGGAACTACGTCTACCTGTCTATCAGGACCTGAGCACGACATGCAGCGTCCACAAATAAAAAGGACGTCAGTACGAATAATGTACTAAGTATGTAAGGCACGTCAATATAAATATGAACAATAATGTAAACAGAGGTAGAGAAGATACAACCTATAACATCTCAGTGCTTCTAAGAGACAGTAACATGAAATTCATGATACATATATACACATAATCTTTTCAAAACATCCGCCTCTGTGGCATCATCATTATCATATCAACATACTCCTCTACGGGCATCATCATCATCATATCATACCCGGCCTCAAAGAGGACTCGGTAAACCCAACTGATCAGTGGTTGCACAATAGGTTCCATACCCGGCCGACTATAGTGCGGCTCGGTAGAGTAAAATAGATACATATATATAATGCATGTAGGACTCATTGGAATCATGTTCTGAACATTTCGGAGTGACGTAAGGTCGATATTCTCCGTACACATTATTAGGATTAAATCTTCATCAAGAATATTATAATAATCAGGAAGTATNTAAGAGGAGCAACCTCAACATCAATTGTTCCATAAGAAGGGAAACAATGCAAGTACTGCTAGCTTCTAAGAGTAGAGTATCTTTGGAAGCTCGTTCATTGCATTATGTACAATCGGAGTCGTGCAAAAGAAGGAAAGGGATAGCCTCACATAACTTGTATATACTTCCCCGATCTCAAGCTATGCAATTTTCACGACTCCTTAGTCTACAATAAGATAAACGACACTATCATTATCATTTAAGCATCATAACTATTGTGTATCGACCACAACCTATTTTTGATGAAACGGACAGCACCTCCCCTATATATATGACTTCACACAAGTCAAAACAATCACCAAACAGCCCAAACAACATCAATAATAATCAAATTGAGCCTCCCAAAACAGTCCACACACAACCTAATAACTTCATACATAAGACGACCACTGTAGTCGTGTCAAATGACCCGGAAATGTTACAACGAACGACCAGCCTACAACCCTACATCTATATGGTGTTTCTCCACACCCTTAATCCTCCAAAACTCCACAATACATTAGTAAAACACGCAGCCCAACAGCAACACAAAAAAGTCCGCGAAACAGTCTGCTACAAGTGAATAACTCGAACTCACCGCTTCCGATTACCGTCCCGTGAGTTATTACAAGTATAAAACGAATTACCATGAATTTACAGCACAAAAAATGGATGAAAGAGAGCAGTAAACTCACCTTACTTGCTGGATGACTCAGCCCTTAGCTTGGTTCTTCAAACTCTAGGGTTTACCCCCAATTTGAACTTGAAAGAGAGGGAAAATCAATTAGGGTTTTTGGTTTGGGAGGAAGTTTGCACGGGTTTAGGTCTGGTTATTTGTGAAATATAATGAGGGATATATTTCAGGAGATAAGTCTTTTAATGGGATCTTTGGATGACCCGAAATTGCCTCTTTTTGGGCTATCATTTAACCAAGTAGGTGACCCACCTACTTGTCACCTAGCAGCTTGTGCAGTCTCGCGAAAATGTCTATATCTCTCTACCCCAATGTTTTATTGATAAACGGTTTAATGAGTTGGAAACTAGACTCATAGATCTTCAATTTGGTGGGTATATCACCTTGTAATTCCAAGTAGATTGGGAGAAAAGTTTAATAACATTTGACCTAAAGTTTAAGTAAAACTATGAACCTAAGTTGCGATAACTCTTGTCGACTTTTGCTTCATAACTCGTTTGAATTCAAGACTATGATATGGATATTATATGATTCAAATACCTTAAAAAATGACTTCTTGAGAATATCAAGCACCCCTAGGTTTACCCAAAAATACGAGTTACAACATCCTTGATTCGTTTAACTTCTAATACGTGTTAATCACTCTTATACACTCTTTTATCATTTAAGATAAATAAGATTAACTTCTTATCATCTCAAATATAATCTCTTCTCATGTTTACATTGATTAACTTATGGCATGATCCAATGTACGTGAATATGGGTTGTAATAAAAATTTGACTCCAATACATCCCAAACTAAGACTCGCTTCTCATGCCAACCCAAAAACCAAGGCTTTTACCAATATTTTGCAAATCATGTGCCCTCACCAACAAACCAAAGAGAGGAAGTAGTCCACACACTCAAACATAAGTTGCTACATTGAATTGTAGCTATAGGTGCAAGCTTCCTCTATTGTTAGAAAGTATAAATCGCTTCCTCCCTCGCCTTTTGGCATGGACAATAAAGAAAATATGTTCACATAAATTGAAGCAAATGGAGTATTAGACTTTATCCACTCTATTTAAACACAAGTATATTGTGGAAAAAACAACTCTCAACACACTAAACAACTCCAGCAATCACTACTGGATTCAGGGGCGACCCAATGGTAAAACAGCTCAAGCAACTGCTTGAGGCCCCATATCTGTGGGGGGCCCAAATTTTTTAATATTAAATAGTTGTATATGATAATTGTTTTTATAAAAAATATTTATTATATAAATAAAAAAATATTTTTCATGAAAAAGGAAAATGTGAAACCGTTAGAGTTAATTTTGGAATAGGGATAGTTACTTTTGTGATTCACCCCTAAACATTACTTGTGAATATGTTTCTTCCCTCCTTTATAGACAATAATTATTATCACAGGGCCCACATTACTTTTATGACTTTATTACTTTCTCTTTAAACTGATTTTTACTAATCTTTTATATTCCTTTTGGCCTCTCCAACTTACAAGTCCACTTTTCTTGTACAATATTGTGTCAAATAAGATAGCTAAAGCAATTGCGAAATCTTTTTTTGTCAAGCTTTCCCGGCATTGTACTAAAAATATTGACGCAATAAAAATAATATCAAGTTATCTATGACTATTTGTTAAAACCAGGTTCAATTGTTATGTACTTCTCTTATTACTTTGCATCTAAAATTTGTTATTTTTTTATTTCTTTTGTTTGTAAGTATATGTATTATATTTTTATTTATTTATTAGAATGTTAATATGTCAACAAGAAAATATGAATCTATGTATTAAAAATGTCAAAAAGAAAAGAAGAGTTTAAACTTTAATATTCATGGGAAACTCATGTCGGCAGGAAATATTCCCGGTTCGTTGGCATTCATCACAACCCTTCACCCAGAAGCGTGCATCTTTGAATAATGTCGGCCAGTAGAAGCCCGACTCCAACACTTTTGCAGTTGTCCTTACTCCCCCGAAATGGCCACCATAAGGGGATGCGTGACAAGGCTGCAAAATAGAAGATTGGTCTATTGGGGAATACATCTTCGGATCATGTTATCAACACAAATCCTGAACAGATAAGGCCCATCCCAAAAGTACATACGACAATCACGGAAGAACTTATTATTTTGTACAAAGGATAGGTCATGGGGGATAATACCGCTTGCCAGGTAGTTTGCAAAATCTGATACCATGGCTCTACCTCAAGGCTTGTGGATAACAGTTGTTCATCCGGGAAGTTTCCATGATCTCGTCTACCTCAACCTTCTTTTCCGCTCCTTCCAACCAGATTAAGTTATCCACCACTTGGTTCTCCTTTCCCTTTCGGTCACGGATTTCCAGGTCGAATTCTTGTAGTAGCAGCACCCATAGAATCATGTGCGGCTTTGAATCCTTATTCTTAATTAGGTACCTGAGGGCAGCATGGTCAGTATAAATAATTATTCGAACCTATCAGGTATGACCTGAATTTGTCAAATGCGAACACCACTGCTAGCATCTCCTTCTCGATCACTCTGTAGTTTAGTTGGGCACCACTCAAGGTTCTACTTGCATAGTCATTGGGTGCCTGACCTTCTTCTTTCGCTTCCCCAGCACTGCTCCCACAACATAATCGCTTGCGTCGCACATTGTCTCAAATGGTTGCTCCCAGTTGGGTGCAACTATGATAGGTGAAAACACCAGCCTATTCTTCAATTCCTCTAAAGCTACCCTGCAGTCATCAAAAACACAAAAGGGTAATCTTTTTCAAGCAATTTACACAAAGGGTTAGCAATCTTGTAAAAACCTTTTATAAACCGCCTGTAGAAACTGTCGTGGCCAAGGAAACTTTTTATTGCCTTGATGGAAGTGGGTGGTCGAAAATTTTCTATTACATTAACCTTTGCACGACCCACCTCAATGCCCTTAATGACACTAGGTGCACCAAGACTATACCTTCTTGTACCATGAAATGGCACTTGTCCCAGTTTAGCACCAGATTAGTCTCCATACATCTCTTCAGCACTCTTTTCAGATTCCTAAGGCAGTCATTGAACGAGTTTCCATCATTGAGAAATCATCCATGAATACTTCCATTATGTCCTCTACCATCTGTGAAGATGGCCATCATGCACCTTTGGAATGTGGCGGGTGCATTGCATATGCCAAACGACATTATCCGAAAAGCGTAGTGCCATATGGACAGGTGAATGACGTTTTCTCTATATCCTCCAGGGCAATAGAGATCTTATTATACCCCGAGTATCCATCCAAAAAGAAAAAGTGGGACCTCCCTGCCAATCTATCTATTATCTGATCAATGAACGGCAGGGGAAAATAGTCTTTTCAGGTGGCCTTGTTCAATCTTCTGTAATCCATACAAATTCGTCATCCTGTGACTGTTATTGTTGAGATCATCTCGTTGTTCTCGTTTTGCATCACAATCATTCCATCTTTCTTTCGCACACACTGAACTGCGCTAACCCAGTTGCTGTCAGAGATAGGGAAAATGATTCCTCCATCTAACCACTTGATCACCTCCTTTTTTCATGACTTCTTTCATGTTGGGGTTTAGCCTTCTTTGATGTTCTCTGGAAGATGTGTGTCCATCTTTTAGTAAAACCTTATGCATACAGAAGGTCGGGCTGATACCCTTAATATCTGCAATGGTCCAACCAATTGCAGTCTTGCACTCCATTAACACCTGTAAAAGTTGTTTTGTCTGCACATCTAACAAACCAGATGAGATAATAACAGGTAGAGTCGAGTTAGGTCCCAAGAAAGCTTACCTGAGGTGAGCTGGTAGTAGTTTCAGTTCCAACTGTGTTGACTCTTCGATCGATGGCTTAGTTGGAGGGGTCTTTCTTTCTTCGAAGTGTAAAGACTCGAATTCGAGCTCTCTTTTCCAGTACCCTTTGCCTTCAAGATCCAACACCCACTCCGCCAATTCCTCACCATTTACCTCTTCTAAGTTCATGAGGCAAGCCGTAAGAAGGTCCTTTGCATTAAGTGCCTCATCATCTTCCTCCATCATCACATCCACAGCTTCTATCAAAGAGCAATTTGCAAACTCACTGGGTCGTCGCATAGACTTTTGCACATTAAATGTTATTTCTTTGTTACTTAGCCTCATTTTCAGCTCCCTAGTGTCACAATCAATCAGCGCTCTTCCTGTGGCCAAGAACGGCCTTCCCAAAATGATGGGAATATCCTCATCAACCTGGCAGTCCAGAATGACAAAATCTGCCAAAAACACGAACTTTCCCACTTGCACAAGTACATCGTCAAGTATATCAGATGGCCTTTTCACCATTCGGTCAGCTAGCTGTAGTAACATGGATGTGGACCTTGATGTTCCAATGCCTTACTTTTTATAGATAGCTAATGACATCAGATTTATGCTCGCCCCCAAGTCACACAATGCTTTGGCGAATTCATAGCCACTTATGGTTCATGGAATTGTGAAGCTTCCAGGGTCGGATAGCTCCTCAGCTATAGGTCTTGTCACAACAGCACTACAGGTCTGAGTCAATGTCACAGTTTCCAAGTCTTGAAAGTCGAACTTGCGCGACATCAAGTCCTTCATCATTTTTGCATAATCGAACATCTCCCCTAGAGCATCAATTAGAGGAATGTTTACCTGAATTTGCTTCAAGATTTCCATGAATTTTTTGTACTACTCATTCTTCTGATATTTAGCCAACCTCTGCGAGAAGGGTGTTGTAGGTCGCTTCCTTCCTGTGACTTGAGTTATATCCTGCTGGGGCACTTTTTCTAATGTCGTCTCTTGCACTTTCTTAGTCTACTTTAAAACCTCTTTTTCTTTGTTTGCTTCCTCTTGTGCATGTTATACCGTTACCTCTATTAACCTCTATTGAATTATCCACCTCAATTGGTACTAGCACAAGTATCTCAGTTGGTCGGCTTTCGCGAGCAATTTCTTGCTCTAGATCAAGATCTCTACCATTTCTTAGACTCACCACCATAAGCTGCTTTGGGCCCTGCTCTTTCAGATTGACATGTGTGTCCGCAGGTAATTTCCCTTAGGGGGGGATTATTCAGCGCCATCTATATTTTCCCTAATTGAATCTCAATGCCTTTTATCGTTGAGTCGTGTGCTTCAACATTCTCTTGTATTTTTTCCTTGGACCCAATCAGTTGTTGCAGCATTCCTTTAATTTCAGAAAACCCATCATCTTGTCTCACTATTTGTTGTTGTTGAGGCTGTTGATAAGCTAGCTGCTGATTTTGCTGATTGTATCCCGGTTGTCTTTGGTAGGGCACAACTTGACCCTGTGGTCGCATAGCTCCAGGATTGTTTCTATTATTGTACTGTTGTTGTGCTAGTCTATACTGCTGGTTTTGCTGCTGATGGTAAGCTATAATCTCATGTTTTAGTTGATTATTACATTCCAATTTACTGCACCTTAGTTGAGTTTGAGCTTTAATCACTAGTGTTTTGCACTAATTGTGTGTTTTATGCCTTGTAGGAGTGATTCCGAGCTATGTAAATGATATGGAATGAATTCAAGTGATTTGGAGCTTTTAAATATGAGTAAAATCCCAAGGAATTAAGTCGGGATCGTGTTCGGGGATCAACAGATAATAGTTGAGAACGAACAAAGAACCGAGCAGGCATACTGCATAGTGTCTAGTAAAATGGTCATAACTTTTCGCTCGGAAATCTGTTTGGGCTCCAAAATATATTGTTGGAAAGATAACTCAAAGGGATATAACTTTCATTTTTACGTGTTTTCAAATTCCCAACAAAATATTGTGAAAGTGCGCATCAAGTGCGTGGTTGCGCACTAACCGCGCATATGGGGCAGAACAGTGTGAAAAATGCACGGCCAAGTGCGCGGGCACACTTCCAGGTGCGCGGTCGCGTACCTCCAACTACTGTAAAGTGTCCTATTTTGCGTAGGAGAAGGTATATTTTTTTTGGGCCCGACCCTACTTGGTATATATACATGGGGAAACGGTAATTTAAGGACTTTTGACACATCTAAGACCTAAGGAGGCTAGAGAGAAGGTGGAGAAGCCAAAGCACAAGGAATTCATCATTCAGTCCTCACTCAAGACAAGAGTTTGGATTGTTTAATGCTTTTCTTTATATTTGTGATGAATTACTCCATATCTATAGAGTAGTTCTCTTTAGGGATTGATGGATTTGGTGTTTTGATGATTGTTTTTGGATATTAACTCTAGTTTTTATGTATTGAATTATTTTGGGTGTTTTAATTATTGCATCTATATTCACATGTTCATGTAATCGAGAGAGGCATAACTTGTGATGTTTTTGCATCATCTTGTTGGTTGAATTCATTGATACTTCTTAGTAATCGAAAGAGGCTGGTTGAATTATTGTTTAGACCTAATTAGGAGGATAATCAAAAGAGGTTCTCCTAAAGATCAATCCACTACAAATTCGTGCATATATTCATCGAGAGAGGAGTTTACACTAAATTTTTGAACTAATAATTGAGTAAATTGGAGAGACTCACTTGAACATTAGAAGTGAATTAACAAGAGTTAAAACCCAGACAATTATCTTGCACTTATCCAATCAACCCCTATTTTCTCCCGTTGATATCTTCTTTGCTTACTTTTGTTCAATATTCATTAGTCAATTAGATATAGAGTCTTAGTTAATTTTGGTTATTAATCATATAAATCTCAATTGTTGATCATCTTAAATAGAAATCGAGCTATAAACTACGAAAATATTGTTTAACTCCAATCACTATGGATACAATATTTTAAGTTACTATATTCGACTAACGAGCATATTTGGTATGTGTTTCAAGCTTGTCAAATTTTGGCGCCCTTGTCGTAGATTGGGCAATCAATACTATTTGAAATAGTTTGTAGTGCTAATTCAGGAATTACGTTTTAGTTTTTTTTCTTTTCTTTTTCCTTTTCTATTTTATTTTCTTTAATAGTTAACTTCTTTTCAAGATTTGTTTTGTAGTTCCTAATAAGTTGAAGAAGATATAGTAGATACTGAACTCTAAATGTTGTGAGGATGGAGTACAACCAGCCTAAGAAAACGGTTGAAGAATTAGCAGATAAATATTATTAACGGTCGGCTATGTGTTTTAAATGCGGTGAAAATCATCTATGAGTTGACTGTCAAGCATGTATGTATTCCTCCTATGGTTCGTATTTTGAACGGTATCGCTCTATTTCTAGTCCGTACATGTATGAGGATTCATATGGTCCCAATCTTGACTCTGGTTGGGATGAATACCCTTATTATAGTGAAAGCGAAGTGAGAAAACCATCTCAAGGGGAGAACGATAGTTTGGAAGAGCTTTGTCACACCTCTGTTTCCCTCCGGTAAGGGTTTTTAAGGGATTTTTTCTAATTAAAGTGATATTATTTGGATTTGGGATTTATTTATTGATTTTTAGTTTTAGAGTCGCCACCCAAATTTTGACGGTGTTTCGGGACACCATTTATTTATTGAAATCCCAAACCGAGGAATTTTAGACTCTGTTAAAAATTGTCTGCGAACCAGAAATCCGGGTAAGGAATTCTATTAACCCTAGAGAAGGTGTTAGGCACTCCCGGATTCCGTGGTTCTAGCACGGTCGCTTTAAACTATTGATATTTGGCCTAATTATCTGATTGTTTACATATTTTTAGCCTATTGTGCATTCAAATTTTTTAATTTTTAGCCGTTTTTAATATTTATGGATTTATCTTGGAAAAAGTCACGATGGCGTGCACTTGTCATTTTTTGACACATTATAAACGCGCCACATGAAATGCACCCGCAATTTACAACATGTGATTTTTATTATTGTTCGGAGTTGTGGTTGGGGGCATGAGTTGTCGCACCTGACTAAATAAGGGAATTAAAGGCACCAAAATGGGATCATTAGTCTATTTGAACCTATTTTGAACTATGATTCTAAAAAGGACAGTCAGAAAAAAAAACTTATGAGCAAATTGGCACATTATTATTTCAGTTGTATTTTCGAATCATAAAACTAGGTCAGGTGGTTTTAATTTCAGAAAAAAGAGATAAATACATGTTGTTTAGTTTATGGTTCATACATATGGGTCTTTTACTAATGGTCATAATAAATAAACAAAAACTTTCTAAAATTAATGGAAAATACGTTTGAATAGTAAATTTAGTATTACACTAAGGAAAATTAATGATACTTGAAATATTGAGTGAAAAACACAAACCAGATTTTTACTAAACTGGATTAAACCAATTTTAAAACTAAAATACGTTGCTAGGGCTTTGGGATTTACATCCCCAGGCCCAATAACGTAGATTTCAAGCCCTATTAAGCTTATTGGCCCTCTTACAGGTCTGGCCCAGTTCAATACAGCTTTCATTTACAGCTATGAAGTATTGGAATTTCAGATTAACAAAACAAGATTCAATGCGATTTTAAGAAAAAAACCCAGTCCATAAAGTTTACAACCATTCTGAAAATACTGAGTCCATTGGTGTATTCTTACACCAATGCTTAATTACAAAAATACAAGTTTCCAGAAATCGTAAAAAAAATAGTATAAAAAAAATGAAAATCCGTAGACTATTGTTGCTTTAGTTTCGAGCTTGCTCATGACTTTAATTCACCACCTGATTTTCAACAAAAAAAGAAAAAGGGTTATGCATTTATACAGGCAAATTCGACCAACTGGTGGTCGAGTCCCACCTCTTTAATGCCTCTTCATACAGAACTTCACATATACATGGTCATAGTGATAAATTGGACACACATACAACAGCAGGTTTCAGATATTATGACCAAATTTCAACAGAAATTTATGATAAATGCTAACACATAGTTCATCAGCTCATATAAACTAACAGAAGATTCATCCAACAGGTTTCAAACACAGAGATTCTTATTCAAGAGCAGAATGTTACATATCTTAAGAGAGAATACAATAAGATAATCTGATCAAGTAAAGGTCAGGGGAAAACCCAGAAATTTTAAGCTCAAATCCAGCCACAGAAACAGTAGTAAATCAGCCAAGGAAACCCGGAAAATAGTGGCTTGAATACCAGAGATTTGAAAAAAAGAAACCAGTAAGATAAACCAGTTTTCAAGGAAGAAACCACAGCTACAGGAAGATCAATTTTCAGATTGTTTTTGCACTCATGATTTCAGTATTTTATCAGTATTTTCTATTCTTTTCAAATTTTCAAAAATTGTGTTTTCAGAGCAGGTGTATAGAGTGTGTATTCCCTCCTTTTCAGAGAATAGTGTAGTGTATTTATAGGGAACTTTAGGGTAGTATCTTTAAAGGAATATTTCTTATCTATTAGCTGAAATAGTACAGGTACATTTGTCTAACATTATCCTATTGGACATATGTAACCCCTTCTAGAACATTCCTATCAATTACAAGCCTTATCCCTTTTTAAAGTTATTGTTTTACCCTTAAAAATATGATTTTATGATATTTTCCTAATTCTAGAAGTTTCTTGGGTTGTTATACCCAAGATTCTTCAATTGAAGTTCCTACATTACCCCTTAATGCCCTTAAAATTATTCTTTTAGTAATTAAGGTTAAGGTTATTTACTAAGCTAATTAGCTAATTTCATCACTTTGTTGATTAAACTAATAGCTAACATTTATTGAAGTTATTATGTGATTAACTCAATTGAGTAATCAAGCCTAATCAGTTGTCTCAAATTAGGACTTAGTTATCTATTTCAGAAGATATTGACCTAAGTTAACCCATTATATAAAGTTTCTTTTAAAGGTTATCACCAAATCAGATTAACCTTTAATTAGGTGTGATTACTAATCAATGAGTATATATAAATGATTAATAGGTTAGTTTTAATCTAAGGATCCGAGATTAAACTATAATTGGTAATTTAGCTAGAAGCCTTTGAATTCATGACCACTTATTAGTTTAGAATCAAACAATATTCTAACTAATAAACAATTAACAACAACTATAATAATAATTAAGGAAAGCAAGGGAGGGGGACGGTCCATGGACCTAACCTATTATCCTAAATTCATAAAAATCAGCTTGACTAAAACAGACTAAGTAGAGAACCAATACACACAGATTACAATTTCATGATCAGAAAAATCAGGAAATCCTATACAATCACTTAGTAAACCAGAACCATTTACTCCGAAAAGGGTAGAAACCTTAACAATTAAGTCATGCATAAAAGTGACTGAATTCGGACTAATAGTTGGGATTAATCAGTAAAACCTAAATTACTACTCCAATTAGACCTAAATATGCAAGTTTAAACTAATGTCAACCAATTAGCATATAACTTTTCACAAGCCAAATTAGTTGATAGAAATCTGGACAAACTTAAACTACATCGAGTCATGCATAATCAAAAGTTGAACCTAGAGTAGAATTCAAAGCGTCGTTTAATCATCAAAGAAAAGGAAACATATAAGCCACAAAAATAAGAAAAGAAAAACAGAAACTAAAACTAAAAAAAAAACAAGTCTGAGATTTTCAGAATCAGGTTCAAACAAGCAACAATAAGAGGAAGAATGAGGTTTCAGGGTATACCATTTAATGCGAGAATTTTGGCCGGATTTCAGCACTCCGGTAGGGTTTTGAAATGGTCCAAACCCACATGAATCGATAGCTCTCACCAAAAGCTATCGACTCACGTGGGTGTGAGCCATTGGAGGTCTTGGAATTGGCCGATGTGGGGATTCTAGGTTTCTGACTTCTTTGATCCAGAATTGATGAATTTTGGGAGGGTTTTTGATAAAACTAATGGTAAGACGAGATTGAGGGGAGGCAGGAGGTCGTCTGGTAAAATTTTGGGGCTATTTGGTTGAGCTCCACCGTCGGTAGGCGATTTCTGGCTGGCGAAGCAAGGTGGTAGACAGCGGAGCTTCAGAGAAGAGAGAGAGACGGGAAGTGGGGGGTTAGACTTTGGAAAATGAGGGTAGGGGGCGTTTGGACAGATATATACTTATTAGTTGATTAGTTCCGGAATGGGAGGCTAAACGGGGTCATTTTGGGTGGTCTGGGGCTAGCCGGGTTTGAGTCAATTAGGCTGGGGTGTTAAGTGTTTAGGGAGAAATACTTTGGGCCTGGGTAGGCTTAGCCCAGGTATGGTTTTAAGCTTATTTTATCCATTTAAGCTAATTAATTAACTCTAATTAAATTAAAATTTAATAATAATATAAAAATGTAGTAATTAATTCTAACTTAATTTTGTCTAATTATAGATTAATTGATAAGTTAATTAAGAGTAATACCATTTAGTTTAATACCACTAATCATTTAAAGAGCAAATTTTGTAATTTTCTTATGGAAAATGATTAAGTTACGCGATTAACCCTTAAAACCTGTATTATTTAAAAGATGAATTTTTTGTAATTTTCTAATAAAAAGATTGAGGTTAGGCACCTAATTATGCAACTTTAAATCATTTACGAATTTTAAAATACAAATTATGATTATACACGCAAAAATAATTCACAAATGACACTGAAATTCAACAAAAATTCATAAAACTAATTAATTTATTGAATTTTGTAGGAATATATGATAGGTTAAAAATTACATGCTCACAGCTGTCCCTCTTTGCTAGAAAACACGAAGAGTTTTCGGGCAAAGACAAAGTGAGCAGTATGAACAACTTTTACTCGTTCAAATATTCCATGTGAAGCGTTTTTGAAAAGTTTGACCGAACTCTGCTTCAAGGTTGCCTACATATCCTTGGCTATAAAGGAATCAGATCAGTGTAGTTCTGGAAGTTTTGGTAGCTGGGACTATCGGGTAACTGTGATTTCACTGCTGCTATTACTGCTTGTTGAGCTCCTTATTACACCAAAATTAAAGTGAAAAAGACTAAACTAAACCTATCAACTACGAGTTACAAGATTTCTATCTATGAGTCTTTTGAAACTTGATCTTGAGTCATGGTTGTTTCTTCACGCAGATTCTGATTCGAATCTGATGCTTTTTAGTTGTATGTGATGTTTCAATCTTCTTCAGCTTTTTCGGATCAAGAAGGGACATGCATAGCTTGTGAATTCAATCTTGTCTTGAGCAGTCCACATCTTTTCCGCTTCTGTACTTTAGGGCTCAACTCTTTTCCTTTTCTTCTTTTCTTTTATTCTGAATTGAGACGTCTTCTTTTGGTCGTCTCGAATCCATTGTCCTAAAGTGTAATCTGCGCAAAATCAAAACAAACGAATGAAATTTTCTGCCCCTGTTTTCACTAGGAAAATTTCGTGAGTTATTGTAACGAAATCTATGCTACTTTATTATTGAAAGCAAGGAAAATCCAGGAACGGTGTACTCAGAGTGAATGTAAACTAGGGGGTGGATACCCTATGCCTAAAAGTAAAATCAACTAGGGATTGGAGACCCTATGTTGGAAAAGATCGACAGGTTATGTTGTCGTCAAGAAAAGATCAGCAGGTTATGCCAGCGTCTGGGGAAGGATCAACAGGTTATGCTATTGTCAAGAAAGAGAACACCAGGTTATGCTGGTGTCTGGGAAAAGCTCAACAGATTATGTTGTTGCCAGGAGAGAGATTACCGGGTTATGCCGATCTGGAGAAGATCAACAGGTTATGTTGTTGTCAGGAAAAGATCACCAGGTTATGCTGGCATCTGGAAAGGCCAACAGGTTATGTTGTTGCCAGAAAAAGAGATCATTGGGTTATGCCAGTGTCAGGAAAAGATCAACAGGTTATGTTGTTGTCAGGAAAAAGAGACCACTAGGTTATGCCAGTATTAGGAAATTATCAACAAGTTATGCTGTTGTCAGGAAAAGATCACCAGGTTATGCTAGTGTCTGGAAAGGTCAACAGGTTATGCTATTGCCTGGAAAAGAGATCATTGGGTTATGCCAGTGTCAGGAAATGATCAACAGGTTATGTTGTTGTCAGGAAAAAATCACTAGGTTATGCTGGTGTCTGGAAAGGTCAACAGGTTATGTTGTTGCCCGGGAAAAAAGATCACTGGGTTATGCCAGTGTCAGGAAGAGATCAACAGGTTATGCTGTTGTCAGAAAAAGATCACCAGGTTATGCTGGTGTCTGGAAAGGTCAACAGGTTATTCTGTTTCCAGGAAAAGAGATCACTGGGTTATGCCAGTGTCAGGAAAAGATGAACAGGTTATGTTGTTGTCAGAAAAAGATCACCAGGTTATGTTGGTGTCTGATAGGGAGTGGGACCCTATGCTGGAATCAACTAAGGAATGGAATATCCTTTGGTTGGAAAAGGTTTATCTAGGGATTGAGGACCCTATGCTACTTTAGGTTTGAATCATTTTCAACATCATTTCTTCTTTTTCTTTTTCTTTTGTTCTCTTTTTTTTATTTTCATTTTATTTTCAAAGGATGAGTGAGTGAGGGAAAGGATTTTTGGGGGAACTTCCCTTTTTGGAGTCAATGTTGCAGAGCTCCTTCTAGCCCTTGCGCAATTTTTTCTGGTTGCACCTGCTTTTTGCACGATTTCTTTCGAGTTGCACATGTTTCCTATTTTCAAACAAAGAACAATCTGTGTGGTTGGTTTTGCGGCCTTGATCATTTCAACTTCTTGATCTCGGCCCCTTTGACGAAGATCTCAACCGCTTGCTTGCTTGCTCGCTGGGGATTGGGTTTCATTTCTAAACCCGGGGACCCTGGCTTTCCAGATTTTACTATGGAGATTGGTCACGTGGGACCCAACATTTTGACTTTATTTTGCCTTTGCAGGCCTTTTACTTGATTTATCTTTTGGATTTTCGAAGTATCGGGGAGAATTTTGGCTCCTCTAGTTTTGCTGCAACGGTTAGTCGCGTGTGACTTAACCTTTCCAACTTCATTTACCTTAATAAGCACTTCAATTCGATATTCTCCTTTCAAAGGGTTCTGATTTTGAAGCATCGACCGCTAATGATAGTCGAGATCGACTCGATGCCCCTGACGAGGCTGGGTGCCTTTTTGTATACTAGCCCCTATCAAGTGAGAACCCTGTAAATCAGTCTTGCCATCCTTTCTTTGCCTTAATTTTGGAACAGATTTAGACCGAAAGGGATTCAAAAGAAAGTAAATAATAGAATGGATAATGAATTTAAACAGGAGGTATCCCTTTCGGGGAAAGGAAGGAAGGACTTATCTGGAGTGCATGCGGACTTCAATGAACATGAAATGCCTTTTGGACTGGATGTCTGATCCGTGTAAACTGTTCGACCCTCAAAAATTCATCACAACTATCACCCCGAGATTGAGAAATCTGGACCTGGACTGTGTCCATGTTAGTGACACATTATCCTTTTTCGATCAGTGGCGCCCTTTGCGGGTTTTCACCAACTGACCTCTCTCATTTCTCTTTTCACCATCGCCTTGTAGTGCTCTTTGCGAGTTTTCACTAACAAGACTCTCATATTGATTTCCCTGCTCACCATCGCCTCACGGTGCCCGTGTGGGTTTTCACCGATGAGACTCTCTCATTTTAATTTCTCTTCTTACCGTCGTCTTACGGTGCCCGTGTGGGTTTTCACCGATAAGACTATCTCATTTTATTTCTCTTATTTGCTTGTATCGGATCCAAAGACTGTATCCTCCAATTTTAGACATCTTTGCCAATTGATCGGAAGGACTTGAACAGGGTTTTGGTGAAAAGAATTTATATTGAATTACAACTTTGGAACCTCTCAGGCGAAATCATCGTCAAACACATTACAACATTTTCCCCAACTTAAACTCTTGGGGAAATGTGGAATTTTTATTTTGGTGTGACTGAACCCCAGAGAGAGGCTGCCTACGTATCCTTTCGGAATCAAGTCGAACGTAGTTCAGGAAAACATTTTTGTTTTTGTTTTTGTTTTGATTTTTCATTTTTTCAGGTTCCAGAGAGGTTAATCAAAGAAAAGTAACCGGCTCAAAAGGGTTTACAAAATTTGGTAGTGTTTGGGGTAGCGTGAATGAAAGCCTTCGTCATTTCGATCGGGAGAACCAACATCACGAAAAGGTCAAACATAGTACCTTTTGACTGCATCTGCATTGACAGTCGTTTCGGGGTCATTTCTTTCAATGTCCCCCAAGTACAATGCTCATTTTGGTAGCAGTTCCTTATAATGTATGGGCCTTTCCAATTTGGGGTGAATTTTCCTTTCGCCTCTTCATGGTGTGGGGGGATACGTCTCAGGACGAGTTTCCCCACTTCGAAATTCCTAGGTCGCACTTTCTTGTTATAAGCGCGGGCCATTCTTTGTTGGTAAAACTGCCCATGACAAACTGAGGCCATTCTGTTCTCATCAATCAGAGTTAATTATTACAGCCAGGTTTTGACCCATTCATCATCCTCAATTTCAGCTTCGACACTGATCCGAAGGGAGGGAATTTCAAGTTCTGCAGGTATTACGGCTTCAGTGCCATAAACCAATAGATAAGGTATAGCTCCAATCGATGTGCGCACGATCGTGCGGTATCCCAATAATGCAAAAGGCAATTTCTCATGCCATTGTCTAGAACTTTGAATCATTTTTCTGAGGATTTTCTTGATGTTTTTATTTGTTGCTTCAACGGCACCATTGGATTTGGGCCGGTAAGGGGTGGAATTGCAGTGTGTGATTTGAAACTGTTCACATACCTCCCTCATCAAATGACTGTTTAGATTCGCGGCATTGTCAGTAATGATAGTTTTTGGGATATCAAAACGTCAGATGATGTTGGAGTGCACAAAATTCGCCACTGCTTTATTAGTGACGACTTTGAATGTGACTGCCTCGACCCATTTTATGAAATAGTCGATAGCAACCAAGATAAATTTGTGCCCATTTGAAGCTCTTAGCTCAATCGGCCCAATGACATCCATTCCCCAAGTAACGAACGACCAAGGTGTTGACATGGGATGCAATTCAGAAGGTGGTACATGGATCAAATCACCATGTATTTGACACGTATGGAATTTTCGGACAAAGCCGAAACAATCTTTCTCCATGGTCATACAATAATATCTTGTCCGCAGGATTTTCTTTGCGAGGACGTATCCGTTCATATGGGGACCGCATACTCCTGAATGTACCTCATTCATAATTTTCTCAGCTTCTTTGGCATCCACACACCTTAATAGATTCAAGTCGGGAGTTCTTTTATACAACACTTCTCCGCTTAAGAAGAAGCTGCTGGCGAGCCTTCTGATGGTTCTCCTTTGGTCCCCATTGGCCTGCTCCGGGTATTCTTTTGTTTTCAAGAACCTTTTGATATCATGATACCATGGTTGGACATCGGGATCTATTTCGACCGTGTTACAATAACCATGTCTTTCCGGCGGGTCAATATGGACATTGCCCGGATATGGCAGCATTGCAACTAAGGTAGCTAGTGCATCAGCTAACTCATTGTGGCATCGAGGAATATATATGAATTCGATGGCTTTGAATCGTTTGCCAATATCCTCCACATGTTGTCTATATGGAAGAAGCTTAACATCTCGAGTTTCCCACTCCCGCTGAGCTTGCTTGATGATCAATTCGGAATCTCCCATGATCAATAACTCCTCTACATCCATGTCAATTACCATGTTCATGCCTATTATGCAGGCTTCATATTCAGCAGTGTTGTTTGTACAGAAAAATCAGAGACGGGTGGTGGCTGGATAGTGTTGTCCCGTGGGTAAAATCAAGATTGCCCCAATCCCAACACCTTTTGCATTAACTGCTCCGTCAAAGAACATTTTCCAAGTGTCGGTTTTTTCTGGGATTACCTCGATTGAGTTTACTTCCTCGTATGGGAAGTAAGTACTCAAAGGTTGATATTCGTCATCGATAGGATTTTCAGCTAGGTGATCCGCCAAGGCTTGAGCTTTCATCGCCGTGCAGGTGACATAGACTATGTCGAACTCGGTGAGCAGGATTTGCCACTTTTCTAATCTCTCGGTGGGCATTGGCTTTTGGAATATATACTTCAAAGGATCCAGCCTAGTGATGAGGTGGGTGGTATAAGCCAACAAGTAATGCCGGAGCTTCTGAGCAACCCAAGTTAAGGTGCAACAGGTTCTTTCCAACAAGGTGTACTTGGCTTCATAGCTTGTGAATTTCTTGCTCAAGTAGTATATGGCTTGTTCTTTCTTCCCGGTCGCATCATGCTGCCCGAGAACACACCCAAAGGAATTTTCCAAAACCGTCAAATACAAGAACAAAAGCCTTTCTGGTTCTGGTGGGACCAACACTGGCGGATTCGATATATATTCTTTGATCTTGTCGAAAGCGTCTTGGCATTCGTCCGTCCATTTAATTGTTGCATCTTTCTTCAACAGCTTGAATATAGGCTCACATGTGGATGTCAACTGAGCAATGAACCTGCTGATGTAATTTAACCTACCCAGCAAATTCATGACCTCTTTCTTGGTTCTCGGAGGAGGAAAATCCCGAATAGACTTTATCTTTTTCGGGTCCAGCTCGATGCCCCGTCGACTGACTATAAACCCTAGCAATTTCCCAGATGGAACTCCGAAGGCACACTTGGATGGGTTTAATTTCAAATCATACTTACGCAGATGTTCAAAGAATTTTCTCAGATGCCGCACATGGTCATCTTGCGTTCTAGATTTAATAATCACATCATCCACGTACACCTTAATTTCCTGGTGCATCATGTCATGAAAAATGGCGGTCATAGCCCTCATATAGGTTGCCCCGGTGTTCTTCAGAGTAACAGTAAGTACCCCAAGGTATGGTGAAGGCCGTATTTTCCGCATCTTCTTCATCCATCAAAACCTGATGATACCCAGTGTAACAATCTACGAAACACTGTATCTCATGTTTGGCACAATTGTCAACCAGGATGTGGATGTTCGGCAATGGAAAGTTATCCTTGGGGATTGCTTTATGCAAATCCCGATAGTCGACACACACTCGGGCTTTCTCATCTTTCTTAGGTACCGGAACCACATTAGCCAGCCACGTGGTGTATTGGACCACTCGGATTACTCCAACTTTTAATTGTTTAGTCACCTCTACTTTGATCTTGTCGCTAATGTCCGTTTTAAATTTTCTCTATTTTTTTTGGACGAGTGGATAACCGGGGTAGGTTGGAAACTTGTGCACCACTAAATCAACACTCAGTCCGGGCATGTCATCATAAGACCAGGCAAACACGTATTTGAATTAGAATAGAAGTTGGATCAAAGTGTCTCTAGTTCTTTCATCAGTGTGGATACTTATCATGGTTTCTCGGACCTCTTCTGAATTACCCAAATTAACCAGTTTGGTTTTGTTTATGTTTGGCTTAGGCTTATTCTCGAATTTTTCCAATTCTCGATTTATTTCCCTAAAGCCTTATCTTCATCATATTTCGATTCTTGATTCATTATTTCTTGGTTAGACGGCGTATCAAGATCTGGGCGTGAAGTCCGCAAGCATGTCATGTTATTTAAGTCCGCATTATTAGAACGAAAAGAGAGATAAGAAAAAATAGCAAAAATTAGGAAGAATAAAGAGAGAGATTTGTGGACTATGAAATATTAATTCCATTTTATTGAATTTGAACATAGGAGGGTTTACATCAGAATTTAAAAAGGCAATAAATTAAAAACACTCGAGTTACACCCTGAAATAACTCGAAGTGCACAAGGATGGCAAGGCTGAACTACCGGGACTCCCGCCTGACTGGGAATGGAGTAGCCTTCCAATTTTGGAGCTTGGCGTCAGGCCCCATATATTGCACTTCAGCAGTGCTTGAGCCTTCTCCTGGTTGGACCATATTAGCCTCATACAACATCTGCCTCATTGCTCCACATATTTCTTCAATTTCTTCTGCCATGAAGGCCTCCTCTTCTTCCTCTACATATTTTGGCTTGACGAATAATTCGGTGATGTGCGGGATTTGCTGAGGCAACACCCAACCATCTTTCTTACGCTGGTCAGCCCCTTTTTCATCATTGGGAGTAGATTGAAACCCTATTTCGGAGAACTTCTTACTGGTAGGCAAGGTGATAGGTTTTGCAATGCCTTGCAAGGACACCCCGAGCCCTTTTCCATGTGTGTACCCATGTTTAATCATGTCGCTAGCGACCATGATTGATGCATTTGATAGGAAGGGTTGAGGACACGGGGTTCTTTCCTCACATTGGTCTGCAACCACAATCTCAAAATCCTGGTACACTATATACTTGCTACCTTCTCTTTCTTTTAGGCAGGGGACTGATGGATCCTTGTAAATAGATGCTCGTCTTCTCCATGGATCACAATCTCCTGGTCCTCATGCTCGAACTTAACCATCTGGTGGAGGTTAGAGGGCACGGCTCCTGCGGCATGGATCCAGGGCCTTCCCATGAGATAATTGTAAGAGGTATCCATGTCTAAGACCTGAAATGTCACTTCAAAGTCTACAAGGCCGATAGTCAAGACCAAATCAATTTCTCCAATTGTGTCTCTTTTGATGCCATCGAATGTGCGGACGCACACATTGTTGGGAATGATTCTCTCAGTCCCGATCTCCATTCTTTGTAGGTTCGAGAGAAGGAAAAAATCAACCCCAAATCCGCCGTCCACCATAACTCTTTTCACATAGTACCCTTCACATTTAACAGTTACGTGGAGGGCTTTGTTGTGGGCAGCCCCTTCTGCAGTCAAGTCATTTTTGCTAAATGAGATCCGGTTGACTTCAAAAAATCGTTCCGCCATTCTTTCCATTTGCTCAATTGTGGTCTCGGTCGGAACATATGCTTCATTAAGCGTTTTGATCAGGACTTTCTGATGCTCATTTGAACTTATCATCAAGGATAGAAGTGAGACCTGAGTGGGGGAATTTATGAGCTGCTCAATTATGGCGTATTCAGAGGTTTTCATCTTTTTGAAGAATTCTTCTGCCTCTCCGGCACTGATTGGCTTCTTGGGAAGAAAGCGTCTCTGCTTGATTTTGTTCAGTTCTTTCAGGTTGAGGTATTTCTCTGATGAGTTTGTCTCACTCACTTCCCCAGTAATTTCTTTTCCTTTGTACATCACCACCGTCTTGCTGTAATTCTAGGGGACGACAGTGGTGTCCTTTATGGGATTTTGTGGTGCGCGGCTAATAACCACGAGCTCATTCAGCCTTGGTGAAATTATAGGCTCCCGCGCCACATAAGTTCCCTTAGGTATGTATATTTTCGGGAAATTAAGCATAGTCTTGTTGTGTTGCAATATTTTGGGAGGGCTTAACACAAACTGTTCCTTCCTGGGTGACCTGGGAACATAAAGAACGGCATCTTTAGTAGGCCTTGTCCCTGTCTTGGTTTCAACCTTTCTTGTGGCCTAAAGAGTGGAGTTGTTTTTCTTCTCCTCTTTAGCTTGTTTAGGCGCCGCTTTGGGCTTCTTATCTACATTAGTAATGGTGATGATAGCTTTCATATCCGGATCAAACTCTCGGTCTTCACAAATCATACTAATAATCGGCCTGTTATTGTGAGCAGGCAACGGGTTATTAGTCAGGTTGGGAGCTTCTTCATCCCTTAGTAACACCTTCTTTTGTTCTATTAAGCTCTCAACTGCCCGCTTGAGGGTCCAGCAATCCTTAGTATCGTGTCCCTCGGCCCCTGAGTGATAGGCATATCGAGTAACTGCCGGTAAGAGGGGGATTCTGGGTTTTCCTGTTTTGGGGTACAGGCTGCAGCAGACCCATTTGGACCAGCTTCAGGAAGAGGCTAGAGTATGATTCGCCAATTGGTGTAAAGTTGGTCCTTCTGGGTGGTTCTCGGTGATTGTTTTGGGGAGGGAGAGGATTATACTGAGCTTGGAGAGAAGTGTTGTTTCTGGGTGGTGGAGCTCGGTTTTGATTATAGTTTTGTTGGGCATTCATTATTGGATTAGGTTGAGGCATTACGGCATACGCCGCATCTTGGTGGGGATAGAAATGACGTGGGGTATTGGAAAAATAGGATCGGGGCTGACCGGAGTTTCTTATACTGGAGGCCATCATTGCCGATTCCTCTTTCTTCTTCCTATTGGCTGCACTTCCTGACCCATTCTGGATTGCCTGGGAAGTTGCGCTTATGGTGGATTGGCTTAGAATGCGACTGGTTTTCAGACCGTTTTCAACTATCTCTCCGATTTTTATCACTTCTGCAAATGGCTTTCCCATGGCGGACATCATATTCTGGAAGTAGTCGGCCTCCTGAGCTTGTAAGAAGACACTGACCATTTCTGTCTCATCCATCGGAGGCTTTACTCTGGCAGCTTTCTCACACCACTTAATAGCGTATTCCCTGAAGCTTTCTGATGATTTGTTCTTGATGTTGGACAAGGAATTCCTGTCTGGTGCTATGTCCACGTTGTATTGAAATTTTCTGACAAAGACCCGGGCCAGGTCGTCCAATATATGCCAGTGGGATATATCTTGGTCCATGTACCACTCAGACGCAATCCCGGCCAAGCTCTCCCCGAAGTACGCCATTAAAAGCTCTTCCTTTCCACCTGCACCCTTCAGCTGTTTGCAATATCTTTTTAGATGAGCTATGGGATCCCCGTATCCCTCATATTTCTCAAACTTGGGGGTTTTAAACCCGAGAGGCAGGTGAACGTGTGGGAACATGCACAAGTCGGCATAAGAAACACTTTTCTGACCACTTAATCCCTGTATGTTTTTGAGACTCTGCTCAATGCTTTTCATTTTTCGAGCCATATCTTCCTTCTTGGGGTTCCTTTTGTCTTGTCCCACGGTGGCTTCATACCGAGGTTGCTGAGGATATGAGTTTGGAGTAACATGAGTTGCATCCAAATGGAACGACGGTGTTTGGAGCTAAAAGTCGACGGCTCGAAGCTTGGTCCAGCTACTGTTGGCGGCACCGTGGCAGAGATTGGTGGTGCGGTAAAAATGTTGGAGGATACATCAGAAAATAGTGCCTGGGGGCGGACCTCAGAAGGAATTTTGGTGAAATGAGCTGATATAGTCGGGTAACCGAATGGGGTAGATGGGTAACTGATAGGAATGTTGGAGGTTCCTCCTGTTCTGGGAACCAACTCGGGAAAACCAGGGATGGTGTTGGGCGGTTCCCTACCATTAGACCAGGTGTCCCACATTTCCAACATGCAGCGACATAGTATTCTATTTTCTTCAGCCGTGGATGACTCAGATGTCGGGATGATCGAGCTCGGTTCATCCTCAGAGGAGTTGATGATTGGAAGGTGACTTTCTGATGTCATTTCGACACTCCCTTTCGATCTTGTGAAGTATGGGTGTGAAACCAGGTTACCGCTAAACCAACCACCTAAAAACAACACCTTAATAGAGAAATAAAACCACGAAACCGTTAGATTGAGGTATTCAACATATAGGGAATCGCACGGTGGGGGTACGCAATGCACATAAGCAGTCAAACATTTTTCTAAAATGTTTGCGACGGATGTGTGTTTCATTCCGGCTTTAATGTTTCACTAATTTCTTTATTGATTATTTTCTTTTAGGGTTATGATCGAATCCTATGTGGATTGCCTACGTATAACGACACCGCGTGAATCATATCATCACGTAGTTCAATGGATAAATACCAAAGGAAATGAACATTCTGATTTTCATATTTTCATTCATTAAATAAAACTTTTTCATCCATTACAAAAGACTCTGACATACGTTCTTGAAAACTAAAAGACTACAACAGACTTAAAGTAGACTTAAACAAACTGCAAAAAGAAAATGAAATAAAGACTTGAAAAAGGACATCATGAATACATAAATGCCTCTACTGCTCCAGGGGCCTACGGGACATCAGTCGGTCTCGCTGCAGGCCTGCGCGCCATGTCTCGTTGGATGCGATACATGTCATCCATTATCTGGCGGACAAAAATCATCACCGCAGCAAAGAAGGTAGATCGGGTCATGTCCTCGCACTCTTGGCATTTTGTAACAACATAATCAGTAATTTCTCTGACCCTTTCTCTGATGATACCCTTTTCCTAGAGTAAGCGCCCAATATGCTGGGATCTAGCTTCTAAAACCTGGGTGGCTTATGGTTCTGTTCTTGAAACTGTTGCAAATCTTCTTCTAATCGAGCCATGAGTGCATAGCAGTGTTCCCTTTCTACTTTGAAATTCTTTGCTTGATTAGACATTTCATTTTCGAGAGTGGCTACCTTTTCTTTCTGGCCTGTGACTTCTTGGTCATATTTTCCTTTCAGCTTTTGGATAAACTCCGCCTGCTCTTCTACATTTCTTGCTAATTTTGCCCGAGATCTTGTCAATTCTTCCTCAGCTTTGTCCAAATCATTCCCGTAGTTGCACACTTTTTGCCTAAGACTATTGATAAGTCTTTCGTCAGTTCTGCTTCTCTCTGGGTTCTCAGCAGCTATTTTCATTTTTTGGATCTGGGCTCGGAGAGCTTCATTTTCGTTGGTCAAACTGTTTTTCTCCCCTTCACTTTTGGCGGCTTGCAAACTATTTTCAAATTTGATATCTCTGATCTGGGCTTCCAATTTGCTTATTGTGGCCCTGTACTTGTTCTCTTTTCCCAACCGACCCCAAGGCTCTTGTGCTTCATCGGTAAATTGTTGTACGTGGAGCCTCTTGACGGGCCGTTCCGGCTCTTGATGCTCTCTACCCCTTCTACCATACCAAGTGGTGTAGCCAGGATGCACCTCACCTCTGGATAAATCCCTCAATCGAGTATGTGGCTCCAAATATCTACACTGATGCCAAATCTGGCGGACCCTATCTTCCGGAAATGCAGCTCTTGGGCACAATTCAATGACTTGCCGACTTAGATCTTCATTGTGTGGAACATTTTGATGCCTTCCTAGCTGTCGTAAGACCTGATGTGGGGCATATGGATGAATACTTCGGAGACCCATCAACAGAAGATAGCATACATCGGCTCACATATAGATGACTTCATTGATAGGGAGCCAACCGAATGTCCATTCAATTTGGTTGGCAGTCAAAGAACTCAAGTGTGAAAGCCAGGCTTCTGTGCCTCTGGAAAGTCATGACCTCCTACCCGATTCCCATGTTCTTCAATGCAATTTAGGCCAGTCGCACCGTAAATTCATATAACCCGGGCGATGACAGAGATGTTCGATCATCCAGATTTGTAAGAATAGATTGCATCCCTCGAAGAACTTTCCTCCGGATTGGCAAACAGTTAAGGACGGTAGATTTATGCTACGATCATTGGTACAAGAGTGCCATTAGACTTTTTTATCATGAAGTAGGCTACTTTCTACGAGTCCAATATCTATACATCCATCGCTCCTCGGGCATATTAGGATACCCAAGAATGCTACCACAAAGGCAAATCCCCGGCGGGCCTCCCATTTAGTTTGATTCCCGTGGTGGGTTAAACCGGTATTCACAGCTTCAAAACCCCGAGGATCCCCATAACGACGGTAAAGGAAGTAAAATGTGCATAATCCCTCAGATAAGTTCGGATCTTGGATTTCCCGACTGATGCTCAGAAAGTCCAGGAATTTGTGAGGAGTAAGAGCTCTGGGTGCTACCGGGTAACGACTTCTGAGATTCTCACTAAGGCCAGCATATCCTGCTATCTCTTCCAGCGTGGGTGTCAATTCAAAGTCCGAGAAATGAAACACATTGTGAGATGGATTCCAGAATGGTATTAGAGCCTCGATGATGTCCAACCTCGGCTTAATCTTCAAAAGGCCGGTGAGTCCGCCCAAGGATTTTACCACAGAACCTCTACTGACCTCCCCCAGGTCTCTCCACCACATATGGAGTCACACGGGAATTTCCTCTACAACTTTAAAAGGGATATTTTCAACGGTGCTCATCCTGCACATTTGTTTAAGTGATTGGTTAGGAAAAAACAAAACCATGATTTATTTTTTTACCAAAGAGGAAAAAGTGCTATTTTGAAAATGGACCATCTTTGCAAATACGGCCCTTCATCACTTCAGGAAGGAAGATTTTAGGGTTGTGTTCGCTAATTTGGGTCAAGATTCTGAGAAAAGACTATAGGTGGCTATTCTTGCAAAAAAGCCTTCCGGCGCCCCATTGGGAGACTTTGGCTATTTGGACAAGAACGGCGTCACCTAACTTTATTTATGACCACATTTTTTATTTTGATTTTTTGAAAAATAGTGTTGGATCTGGTGAGGGTTGCCTACGTATCCCATATCGGTGAGAACCAAACAATGCGTACTTCGGGAAATTTTGACACAATTTTTTTGAAAATTTATGATATAACTCATTTCATTTTTCGGAATACATTTCATTCTCCATTTTTTCAAAAATTTTGGCAGAGTTTCGAGACAATTTTGAATATCAAGGTTTTCAAATCGGATAAATTCTCTATTCTATTTCACTCTTGGTTTTTCTATTATTTCCTTTTTTCATTAGTCGGTCAACAAACAAACCGAAACAAAGTAATGTACATATAGAAGGTAAGATCCATCAGGATAGTCTTTTATTTCGGGTTCACTTGTCCTAGACGAACCCAACCCCTGTGTTGAGTCCCCTAAGGCAAATGCACGTGATGCACTTAATCGTTCCAACTAGGGATCCGGCATGAGGCTATGTTATACTAAGTTTAAATCCTGGGGTTTTGTTCTAGACCAGGCTTACCCGAGCGGACAGCTCGAGCCGAGAGGGGGCAGCGTACCAGGAATACAGAAGCTTCACCGACTTTGCAACTTGTCCGTACCTCGTTCTAAAATTTGGATATGACTCTAACAGAAAATAAGTCACACGAAGTGCACACTTCCCAGATGATTTAGAAGACTAAGAGATAAGAAGGGTTTCGGCATAATTTATACACAGTTCAGATAATATTAAAACGGTAAAAAGCGGAAATTAGCACATTAGGTTTAAACATGCAAAATCAGATAATAAAGCCAAATATAAAAGCTATTCTAAGCTCGAATTCTTGAACCCTAAACCAGAGATTCTGGGTTTGGTTAAATCCCCAGCAGAGTAGCCAAAGCTGTCACACCTCATGTTTCTCTCCGGTAAGGGTAATAAGAGAGTTTTTCCAATTAAAGTGATATTATTTGGATTTGGAATTTATTTATTGATTTTTAGTTTTGGAGTCGCCACCCGGATTTTGACGGTGTTCCGGGACACCATTTATTTATTGAAATCCCAAACCGAGAAATTTTAGACTCTGTTAAAAATTGTCTTCGAACCAGAAATTCGGGTAAGGAATTCTGTTAACCTGGGAGAAGGTGTTAGGCACTCCCGAATTCTGTGGTTCTAGCACGGTCGCTTTAAATTATTGATATTTGGCCTAATTATCTTATTATTTACATATTTTTAGCCTATTCTGCATTTAGCTTTTTTAATTTTTAGACGCTTTTAATATTTATGAATTTATCTTGAAACAAGTCACGATGGCGTGCACTTATCGTTTTTGGACACATTGTAAACACGCCACATGAAATGCACCCGCAATTTACAACGTGTGATTTTTATTATTGTTCAGAGTTGTGGTCGGGGGCATGAGTTGTCGCACCCGAGTGTAGATCACATAATCATGACTATGGTCATGATGACTTAAATGCTTATTTGAAGCAATAATCATTATTCAATTATTCCCTAAGTTTTGTGGTATTAGTCTAAAAGAGATATGTATGTGTTCAAATCATCTAAGAACTAAATGAGCTAGTCTAAGCTAATTAGCTAATTTCATCTCACTTTATTAATTAAACTAATAGCTAACCTTTATTGAAGTTATTATGTGATTAACTCAATTGAGTAATAAAGTCTAATTAGTTGTCTCAAATTAGGACTTAGTTATCTATTTCAGAAGATATTGACCTAAGTTAACCCATTATATGAAGTTTCTTTTAAAGGTTATCACCAAATCGGATTAACCTTTAAGTAGGTGTGATTACTAATCAATGGGTACATATAAATGATTAATAGGTTAGTTTTAATCTAAGGATCCAAGATTAAATTATAATTGGTGATTTAGCTAGAAGCCTTTGAATTCATGACCACTTATTAGTTTAGAATCAAATAACATCCTAACTAATCAACAATTAACAACAACTATAACTGATAATTAAGGAAAGCAAGGGAGGGGGATGGTACATGGACCTAACCTATTATCCTAAATTCATAAAAATCAGCTTGACTAAAACAGACTAAGTAGAGAACCAATACACACAGATTACAATTTCAAGATCAGAAAAATCAGGAAATCCTATACAATCACTCAGTAAACCAGAACCATTTACTCCAAAAAGGGTAGAAACCTTAACAACTAAGTCATACATAAAAGTGACTGAATTCGGAAACCTAGACTAATAGTTGGGATTAATCAGTAAAACCTAAATTACTACTCCAATTAGACCTAAATATGCAAGTTTAAACTAATGTCAACCAATTAGCATATAACTTTTCACAAGCCAAATTAGTTGATAGAAATCTGGACAAACTTAAACTACATCGAGTCATACATAATCAAAAGTTGAACCTAGAGTAGAATTCAAAGCGTTGTTTAATCAGCAAAGAAAAGGAAACATATAAGCCAAAAAAATAATAAAAGAAAAACAGAAACTAAAACTAAAAAAACACAGTCTGAGATTTTCAGAATCAGGTTCAAACAAGCAACAATAAGAGGAAGAATGAGGTTTCAGGGGATACCGTTTAATGCGAGAATTTTGGCCGGATTCCGGAAGCTTGCCAGATTTTGGCCGGACTCCGGTAGGTTTTGGAAATGGTCCAAACCAACATGAGTCGATAGCTCTCACCAAGAGCTATCGACTCATGTAGGTGTGAGCAATTGGAGGTCTTGGAATCGGCTGATGTGGGGATTCTAGGTTTCTGACTTCTTAGATTCGGAATTGATGAATTTTGGGCAGGTTGTTGGTAAAACTAATGGTAAGACAGGATTGAGGGGAGGTAGGAGGTCGTCTAGTAAATTTTGGGGCTATTTGGTTGAGCTCCGCCGCCAGTAGGCGATTTCCGGCCGGCGGAGTAAGGTGGTAGACGGCGGAGGTTCAGAGAAGAGAGAGAGACGGAAGGTGGGGGGATAGACTTGGGAAAATGAAGGTGGGGGGGGGGGCGTTTGGACAGATATATACTTATTAGGTTACTAGTTCCGGACCGTTGGATCAAAATGATCCAACAGCTGAGGTGAATGGGAGGCTAAACGGGGTCGTTTTGGGTGGTCTGGGGCTAGTCGGGTTGGAGTCAATTGGGTTGGGGTGTTAAGTGTTTATGGAGAAATACTTTGGGCCTGGGTAAGCTTAGTCCAGGTCTGGTTTAAAGCTTATTTTATCCATTTAAGCTAATTAATTAACTCTAATTAAATTAAAACTTAATAATAATAATAAAAAATGTAGTAATTAATTCTAACTTAAATTTGTCTAATTATAGATTAATTGATAAATTAATTAAGAGTAATACCATTTAATTTAATACCCCTAATCATTTAAAGAGCAAATTTCGTAATTTTCTTATGGAAAATGATTAAGTTATGCGATTAACCATTAAAACCTGTAATTATTTAAAAGATGATTTTTTTGTAATTTTTTAGTAAAACGATTGAGGTTAGGCACCTAATTATGCAACTTTAAATTATTTACGAATTTTAAAAGATAAATTATGATTATACACGCAAAAATAATTCACAAACGACACTGAAATTCAACAAAAATTCATAAAACTAGTTAATTTATTGAATTTTGTAGGAATATATGATAGGTTAAAAATTACATGCTCATAAGCTTGTGTATAAGTTTATAAATAAGCCGGTTTAGAGATTTACAGAAGACGATGAAGTCATTAAAAACCTAATAACGCAAGTGAGTTAAGTAATAAGTACCCTTTTAGAAAGCTCATTGTGTTTTAATGGGGAATATATAGAAGAGATACCCTGCGAGAATGAGCCTACTCAAGAGGATGAGCGTCTACAGAGGGAGATTTCTACGGTACAAGAAGACTCTGATTCAACTGAGATGATTGAGAATAAGGTTGTGGTTGAGTGTGAAGAAATGGAAGAAGAGTTCAAATCTCCATCCACCTTTCTACATTTGCAACATTTGGTAGAAGAGAATGAGAAACAAATAGCCTTGGACATACCAGAGGAATTTTCACTTGACTTTTCTTCTTTGTTTTCTTATTCTAACCTTGATCATGTGGATTTTATTTTTGGGGTTTTACAGGAATATGTATGTATTGATCCTGTGAAAGAATGTGAAAACAAGTTAAGGATCATCATTAACTCACCGCTCCAGATGAGGACAAGAAAGAAAGAAAAGAGCGGGTCTTGAAGATATCCTTAGAAGAATTGGGCTTAATAAGCTTCATAAAGAATCCCAAGGAGTGAAAACGAGGAATGAATTTAGAATTAGCAGTGGCGTTCATAAGTTCTCGAAAATGAAGAAAATTCAGGGAAGTTTTCATTACCTTATGCTTTTTAATTAGGTGTCATAGGGACATGCCACAACTTAAAGTGTGAGGTGTGGGATATGTATGTATGTATGTATGTATGTATGTATGTATGTATGTATGTATGTATGTATGTATGTACTTATGTATGTTATATGTATGTATGTATGTATGTATGTATGTATGTATATTAGTTTTAGTTTTAGTTTTCTTTTGTTAGTTTGAGTAGTAGAGATAGAGAAAAAAATTGAAAAACTAAACATAAACTTTTAAAAATTTTGACTTTTCCCGACGACAGATATCATTCGACGGGTTTCTTGAGGGATTAAAGTCGAAATAAAAAACAAAAAGATTTTTTTTGTAGGTAGTGTATCAAGTCCCCCTTGGTTTTTCTTTGGACCGCGGTTCTTTTCAAGGATTTTTTTTGAATCGGGTGTAGTTAGTTTTTAATTTCTGTAGTAGTAGAAAACCTTGTGCTAGGAATTAAATTTGAAGCAATATTGTATACGGCTAAAATCGTAGAGCCTGATTTTATGATCATTATGGCATTCCATAGCCCGACTTCGGAGAGCTCGAAGTACAGTTCAAGGTTCGATACCGAGGAAGCACATCGAGGATTCTCCATGCTCGACCTCGGGGTGGTGTAAATCGATGACCATCATGAAAAAACGGAAAATTCTCAAAAGGCACGTGGTTAAAACTGATCAAGTCTGCAAGAATAGTACAAGTTTGTGCCGTGACATTAAATAGTTGTACCAACTGCATTTATTTTTAATAATTACACATGTACTATGTTGGAATTTTTCCTCTTATATAAAGGGGACCCTTGTCATTTTGTAACATACATGATAATCAATACAAGAACAACAACATTCTCTACAATTGCACCATTGATTTATTGCTTCCATTTATTGTGTTTCATTTATTGTTCTTCACTTATTGATCACAAAGAGGCCATCTTCGAGGCCCTCAATACTGTTATATCTTCCTCGACCGCCCTCTTAAAGCTCTCAAGCTCGACCTCGAGGCCCTATTTCGACCAGCTCGAGACCCCGTCTTATAACTGCTCGGTTTGCACAATTCTATTATCCTTTGCTCTTATCTCATTTTTCTTAACTCTCACTTATAATCTATTGCCTAAACAACTAACATTAAAATAGATCACATATTCTTAGAACCACAAAATCAGATATAATTGTAATTATCATTTTCATGGTAAACAGTTTGGCGCCCATCGTGGGGCTAAAAATAATCGTGATTATTTTAGTGCTGGTTTTCTAAAAACACAAGTTACTCTTTACACTTTTTCTTGTCCAAGAATCTTCAATTTCAGGTCAGAAAATGTCTAACTCAGTAAATGCACATGAAAATAACGGTCCTGAGGATCATGGAGAGAACGGTGCAGCTGCTTCAGACTCCGGTGTACCACCGTAAAACCCTGAAGGGGCACGAGCAAAAATCCCCATTGATGAAGTCTCAGGCAACGCTCAACATGCCGATGTAAGCTCTCATACAAACGGAAGTGCGCGCGAAGGAGACCAACATGAAGCACGAATAGCCCCAGCTCAAAAGGAAAGAGAAATTAGCCTTCATGTCATTTTTGAGATGTTGCAAGCACAACAAGTGGCTATTGCTTAGCTACAAAGGCATCAAAAAAATCCAAGTAAAACACCACCAGAAACGGTTCCGCAAGTCGAGCAAGCACCAGAAAGGTCGAGCAATAACGGGTCAGCAGCTGACCCCGCTATTATGAAGATGCTCGAGGACCTCGCAAAGAGGATTGAATCAGGCGAAAAGAAGATAGAAGCTAACGGTAAAAAGGTGGAGACCTACAACTCGAGGGTTGATCAGATCCCGAGCGCACCCCCGATTATGAAGGGTGTAGATTCAAAGAAGTTCGTGCAAAATACATTCCCATCAAGTGCGGCTCCGAAGCCCATCCCGAAGAAATTCAGAATGCCCGATCTCCCGAAGTATAATGGAACCTCGGACCCCAATGAGCACATTACTTCTTACACATGTGCTGTGAAAGGGAACGACTTAAAAGATGACGAGATTGAATCCGTCTTATTGAAAAAATTTGGAGAAACACTGTCCAAAGGGGCCATGATGTGGTATCATAACCTGCCCCCGAACTCGATAGATTCGTTTACCATGATGGCAGACTATATTGTGAAGGCACATGCTGGTGCCATCAAGGTCACTACGAGGGAATCTGACGTTTCAAAATCAAACAAAGAAAGAATGAGATGTTAAGGGAGTTCGTATCCCGCTTCCAATGGAACGAGTGGAGTTACCACCGGTCTCCGATGATTGGTCAGTGCAAGCCTTCGCACAAGGCTTAAATGAACGAAGCTCGATAGCTTCAAAGCAGTTGAAGCAAAACTTGATCGAGTATCCCACTGTAGTTTGGGCGGATGTACACAACATGTGTCAGTCAAAGATTAGAGTCGAAGATGACCAATTGGAAGCCCCCTTGGACTCGGTGTATCCTAGAAGGCTCTTAGTGAAGGAATCGATGCATCCAGAGAGAGCCGAGGCCAAGCAAATAAAAGTATCAACCGTATATAAAAAATCGGAGAAATATCCCGAGGCACAGCATACTTCGAAGTGATCGAATGATTGATCGAGGCCAGAATCCTCGGGGAATCATGAGCAAAGCAGGGTTTGACAGGCACACGGGGCCAGTAGAGGCACCCCGACTATCCGAGTACAACTTCAACATTGATGTTTCATACATCATATTGGCCATAGGTAAAATCAAAGACACCAGGTGGCCAAGATCCGTACTATCAGATCCTTTGTAAAGGAACCCTAACTTGATATGCGAATATCACGGCACTCACGGTCATAAGACCGAGGATTGCAGACAGCTTCGAGAAGAGGTAGCCGGACTAATTAGCAAAGGGCACCTTTGAGAGTTCCTCAGCGACCGAGCTAAAAACCAATTTTGGGAAAGAGAAGCGAATAGGAAAAATGAAACAGAAGAACCACAGTACGTCATCCACATGATTATTGGAGGAGTCAACGTCCCTCAGGGACCCATTTTCAAGCAAACAGAAGTATCCATCACCAGGAAAAAGCGAACTCGGAGCTACATACCTGAAGATGCTCTTTCATTTAGTGAAGAGGACATCAAGACCTTGTCTCAACCTCATAATGACGCACTGGTAATTTCTTTTCTTTTGAATAAATTTTAAATTAAACGTGTGCTCGTGGATCCAGGTAGCTCGGCCAACATAATTAGGTCGAGGGTGGTAGAGAAACTCGAATTGCTCGACCAGATCGTGCCCACCTCTCGAGTCCTCAACAAATTCAACATGGCGAGCGAGACAACGAAAGGGGAAATCTTCCTCCCAGACAACGTGGCCAGTACAATAAAAGATACCAAGTTTCATGTCATCGAAGGTGACATGAGATTCAATGCTTTGCTTGGAAGGCCATGGATCCACAGTATGAGGGCGGTGCCATCAACCCTTCATCAAATGATGAAGTTTCTTACGAAGGATGGAGTAAAAACAGTGTACGGAGAGCAGCACGCAACAAAAGAGATCTTTTTGGTGCACGATGTGGCACCGGCACCGATACCCTCTACATCGGAGGGGCCAAAGAACAAGCAAACAGCCGAGTAGAAATCACAAACTATGTCCTCGGACGAACGTATAAAGGACCGTGTTGCATCCTCAGAACGAGTAACTGAAGCATATCGAGGTTTGAACACCACCACAGTTAAGGTACAATCCTTTCCCTCTTTCCTTCACATTTTACACTAACCTATGCGCAGGTATTCAATTGAAAGGAATCGAAGCACCCTCCTGCTCTAAGGCCTTAGGTTTTAAAGCATGCGTTGCGCTCTTTTTCCCTCATATCGAATTTTATCCCAAATGGGTTTTACCGACGAGGTTTTTAACGAGGCAACATCCATATGCTATCTAAGAAGAACTCATCAAGTATTCAAGGCTTCTCTTAGGTCAACCTCAAATATTGAGGGGCATCCCCCCGGTAAACCACCTCTTCGAAGAAATAAAAATATGCCAAAGAGGGTCTTGATAGGAGAATGATATAAAGGACGAAACGGTTGAATGAACCGTGTCCACATAGAATAATCGAACCCTCAATGGTGAAAACATGTATAATTGTACCAAGTAATCGAAGGAGAATCTTTTATCATCAAAACACTTCGCGCTTCAAAGAAGTTTTCTATTTTCACAAGAAACGGCTCCAGGGCCAGAAATTTCCCGAACACTCAAGGACTGACATCAAAAACTCAAAGCCATAATACCTTAAGGCCAGCAACTTCGATCTCATAAGCCCTAAATGAGGCAATATCGCATATGTAAGACCTCGATGAGGCATGTTCAAATTCACAATCAAATTTGTAAGACCTTAAAAAAGGCATAACCCCGACTCGGGGACTGTCCTTGACAGTCGGCTTATCAAGCTATCAAACTCGAAACCGTAAGACCTCAATCAGGAAACTTCGAGCTCATAAGCCCTCCATGAGGCACGAATGTAAGCCCTCCACGAGGCAATATCAACAATATAATCCCTCCACGAGGCAATATCAACAATGAAGGCCCTCCACGAGGCAATATTAACAATGTAAGCCCTCAATGAGGCAACATCAAATCTTTAAGACCTCAACGAGGCATGTTCAAATTTTTAAGCCCTCGATGTTGCAAAATCAAAAACTCGAAGCCATAAGACTTGAGGGCCGGCAACATCAAACTCATAAGCCCTCAATGAGGCAACATTGAAAACTCAAAATCGTAAGACCTCAGGGCCGGCAACTTCGAGCTCATAAGCCCTCAAGCAAGGCATGTACAAACCTGTAAGACCTCAATCAAGGCATGTACAAATTTGTAAGACCTTAAAAAGGCATAATCCCGGTATCAAAGTCAAGGTTATATATCAAACTTGTAAGACCCCTAAAAAGGCATACTCTCGATATAGATACCGAGGCTACCTCACTCGGGGACTAAAAGGCTACGACCAAACACAATGACCACGGTCATAAGGATCCGGCCAAACTAACGTGACTCAGAGACGTCCGACCATTGCCATAAAATCACAGGCCTTCAAATACTTCGAAAAGAACCGGTTAATCAGGCTACCCTCGACATAAGAAAAAGAGCTTCCATCATATCAGCTCCAAACAATGAAAAGTCTTCGAAACAATCAGTTTTCGAGCGAAACCTCCTGAGGTGCTTATTAACCATCACACAATGGCTCATAATCGAGGTTCTTTCGAGCCGTCGAAGAGTCGGACAAACACAAAAACTTCAAAAAGTCTTTAACGAGGGAAAACTATAGCCATATTAGAGGTCATACCGACCCAATGCGTAAGAGCCCAAGCACTAGCCACACTAAATGTGGTACCGACCTAATGCGTAAAAGCCTAAGCACAAGCCTAAAGAGCCTCAGGGCCGATTTAAAAAACCTAAGGGTCGATGAGCTCGTGTCGAAACTCGAATCGAGGACTGAGCCCTAAAAGGTTAACCATATTAGAGGTCGTACCGACCCAATGTGTAAGAGCCCAAGCGCCAGCTACACTAAAGGTCATACCGACCCAACGCGTAAGAGCCTAAGTGCCAGCCATGTTAAAGGTCATACCGACCTAATGCGTAAGAGCCCACGGTCCAACCTAAAAAGCCTCAGGGCCAATCTATAACCCCAAGGGTTTCATTTCAAAGTCCAATTCATCGGGCTAATTATCAACAAGAAGCGAAATTCAAAACAAAAGGAAAGACAGACACAAGAAAATCGTAAATACCAAAGGATTATATATATATATATATATAATCCTTTGGTATTTACGATTTTCTTGTGTCTGTCTTTCCTTTTGTTTTGAATTTCGCTTCTTGTTGATAATTAGCCCGATGAATTGGACTTTGAAATGAAACCCTTGGGGTTATAGATTGGCCCTGAGGCTTTTTAGGTTGGACCGTGGGCTCTTACGCATTAGGTCGGTATGACCTTTAACATGGCTGGCACTTAGGCTCTTACGCGTTGGGTCGGTATGACCTTTAGTGTAGCTGGCGCTTGGGCTCTTACACATTGGGTCGGTACGACCTCTAATATGGTTAACCTTTTAGGGCTCAGTCCTCGATTCGAGTTTCGACACGAGCTCATCGACCCTTAGGTTTTTTAAATCGGCCCTGAGGCTCTTTAGGCTTGTGCTTAGGCTTTTACGCATTAGGTCGGTACCACATTTAGTGTGGCTAGTGCTTGGGCTCTTACGCATTGGGTCGGTATGACCTCTAATATGGCTATAGTTTTCCCTCGTTAAAGACTTTTTGAAGTTTTTGTGTTTGTCCGACTCTTCGACGGCTCGAAAGAACCTCGATTATGAGCCATTGTGTGATGGTTAATAAGCACCTCAGGAGGTTTCGCTCGAAAACTGATTGTTTCGAAGACTTTTCATTGTTTGGAGCTGATATGATGGAAGCTCTTTTTCTTATGTCGAGGGNATATATATATATATATATATATATATGTATGTATGTATGTATGTATGTATTACAATTCTCCCATAGGAGTTTTATACAAAGAACAAGAAAGAAAATCCTAGTCTACTTTCGGGACCAGCTCCCTCGGCGACCTTCAAATATCAGCATCGGCATCATAAGAAAGGAAAAAATTTGTGTCGATCTCATCCGCCTTGGCCTTCTTTATCTCCTCCGAGATATCAAAGCCCCTAGCATGAATCTCTTCGAGGGTCTCCCTCCGAGATCTGCATCGGGCATACTCAGTGCTCCTCCTGTCTCTGACAAAGGCTCCCCTCAGCTCAGCCTGAGCATCGGAAGCATCTTTCAAGTAAACGGACACTTTCTTATCGGCCTTTTCTCGAACTTCTTCAGCTTCAGCCCGAGCGTCCACGACCTCGGCCTTCATCTTCAAAAGATCAGTCTCGAGCTTGGAAATGCTGCCCATCTGAACAAGCTACTTTCTTTAGCATTGCGGAGTTGTACCTCGAGGGCATAAGCCTTGGCCTAAGCATTCCTTTGGGCCGCAGCATGAACACCTATATGTGCCTTCAACGCACTGCATTCAGAATTGACCTGTCCGACTTCGCCCCGAAAGCGTTCCAACGCCTCCATTTTTCTCTATAACTGAAGAACCTAAACATTAGTTTTCGAAGACGGTAAAACAAGCATATACCCACTCAAAACAAGGATTACATGTTGCTCGAGATTCCCTTTGTAGTCTCGACTCCAATTCGTCTCCGATCGAAGATATATCAACTCTCTTGTCTTCTTATCACAAAGAATCCTGTGAGATTTCTCCTTGACCAAGGCTTCCCGCAACTTGGCCTCACAGCGGAGCAGCTCGGACTTGAGCTTGTCAAATGCCTATGAAAAAGAAGCTTCAGTTCAAAAGATGAAAATACAAAGCTGCAAAACCAACAAAGTCAACCAAGACTCACCACATAACAGAGCCGTTGAACCTCCTCGAAAGTTGAGCGTGCATCTACTGGCCTGGTCTCACCGGGCCCAGTTGAACCGCTCTCGGTGGGGATATGATCGCTCGAGACCCCACTTATTTTAGGCAGACCCTGGCCCCGAACGTCCCTCGAAGTACCTTCGAGGGGGGAAGCATACGGTGGTGAAGGATTCTTGCTCTTTCCCTCTCGTGGAATCTCTCTCTCGAGGATATAGGTCTCAGGCCCAGTAGGTTCGGCAACCTCGGAAGGCCCCCCGGTTCGAGCCATCGATGCAGAACCGTCCTCCCCAAGAGTACTGATTTCTACAGAATAACCGATGTATATAAGGTCCTCTTCAGCGACGACATCTTCTTTGTGCCCCCGGGCAGGCCCTTCCTCGTTATGCATGTCCTCATCATTCGAGGACCTTTTCCGCTTATTATCCTCCCTCGACTCCGAAGCTGACGGTCCTTCCCCCTCCTCGAGGGGGCACGGTCTCATCTCAGAGAATCCGCCAACGCCTGCGGTGATGGAGTTAATACACATAAAGGAAAGAATTCCTTAAAGGACAAGAACATGACACATATCGTAGTGTTTTGCTTCCCATCTGCCCTCGAAAAATCTCGCCACTTGCGTTCATCATAGGACAAGGAAGCTGCCAGCCTCTGAGTCCAGCCCGCAAGATCGGGGATCTCTTCCGGCATCCACGGAAACCACTGAGAAAGAGAAAAAGAAGCATTCTTATAAATCATTGAGAACAAAGGGCGCTAAGGTACGACATAGTGCTTACGTTTGAAGTTCCATTTTTCGGGGAATGGCAGGAACTCTACAGGAATGATGTCGACGGTCCTCACTCGGAAAAATCAAATCATCCATCCTCGGTTCCTGTCTTCATCGTCACTGGAAATAAAGGGCTTGGTGGATTGATGTCATAACACAATCAGGCCTCGACAATGCCGAGGCTGATATAATCTGATAAGGTGGCTAATGGTAAACTCGAGCTCAGCCTTTTCAGGAAAGAACCTTATCATCAGCACTATCTGCCATAAGGACGGATGAATCTAAGCTAAAGTGACTCTATACCTTATACAGAATTTGAGCACAAGGCGGTCGAGGGGGCCCAATGTAAATGGGTACGTACACGCATTCAGAATCCCTCTACGTGGGCCATAATATTCTCTTCTCGAGAAGGTATCTGCAGCATCACATTTTCTCCCCATCCACAATCTCTCCCCACGACCTCGAGGGTGATTCTCCTCTATCGATTGAATATACCTCGACGCATGTTCTCGATGGCCCGGAGCATCGAAGGGTTTCTCTAGTGCAAAGTATTTCTTCAAAGCAAAACAACTCAAGGTTAACTCGTCGTATGTCGGCGGTGTACCACCGACCGAGCAAGAAGCAAGGTAGAGTTTCCCTCTTCTTGGTGAGCAGATTTGGGCACGGTAGCCATAACTATTCGAATAAAGATAAAGAGCGAGAAAGATCAAGAAAAAGCTTTGAACTAAAGAAGAGCTGAGATAAGGAAGATAACTTTAAAGAGAAAAATAGTTTTGCACGCTGCAAAACCTAAAAACAAGCATATATATAGAGCAAGCGGCGACTATTCATCTACTTTGAGGGCCAATTAATTCTGACAAGCAAAAATAGTAAGTAAGTCTACTCTTCGCCTTCGGTACTACTTGAGTCGCTTCCAGAGCCCTCATACGAAGTGGTTGAGATTGTTGATTCTTCCTCCAAGGCCTTGGCTTCTTCAATCTTGGCAGAGAGATCGGCACCTTTGACACTCGCTTCCTCGAAGGCTTTCCTCCTAGCTTGCAGGCGAGCATGAGCAACAACCCGAGCCAGTTTTAAGTCGGTCTTTTCGGATATCTCCCTGGCCCGATCATTTGCGGCGGCAGCATCCCTTTTGTATGAGGAAACAAATTCATCGGCCTCGGACTTGGCCGCAGATAATGCAGCAGCCTCCTTCTGAGCACCTCGAAGAAGGACCTGGGTCGAGGATAGATCTTCCCAAAGTATGTCCCTCTCCGAGGCCACGGCATCATTCAACCGCGTCAGCTCGAGGATCTCGACATCCTTGGCCACAATCTCCCCCTTAAGCTTCCCCACTAGGGCATCCTTTTGCCCAATCTGCAAATACAGAATACAAGTTAATTAGCATCAATTATGGCAATAAAAGACAAGTTCATGAGTACCATATTACCTTCTCGATAAAGTCGAACCTCTCATGGAACGCTCTCTCTGAGCGTTCCCGGAGGTCGACCAGCTCCTCCTTTTCGGGCATACAGAGCCTTCAGCTCGTTTAGCTCCGATGTAAGCTTCTCGAGCTCCTCTTCACGGCAATTCATCTCGTCATGTAGCTTAGAGAAAGCTTGGTCATACAACTTCTTGACCTACAACACAAAGGAAGAAAATAAGAAAAGCAAGGGTAAAAATTTGAAGCACAAATAGTATATTAAGAAGATCACCTGCTTTTGAAGCCTCTCAACCTCCTCGAGAGAGACGGGGGGATCGAGATCGGTCTCCTCCTCAACACCCTCAAAGTAATCTCTGAATGTATCATCATCTCCCTGAGAGGTCCCCAAACTGGAGGCATTTCTTTCCTGGGCATCTCGTATCTCCCGGGGAGAAAATGACGGGCCCAATTGAAATCAGCCTGCAGCATCAACTTCCATCGGGGCTTCCTCTCGCCTTCGAGAAATTTTAGAAATGGGCCCTCCAAACTCACCAATACGGACTGTACCATGTCCAACGAGCGGCTCGAGAACTGCACTCAAACCCTCCTGGAGGGTCTCCTCAACACGAGGCGGGTCCGCATCGGCCCCCTCCAACTCAGCAGTCGTCCGCCTAGAAACTTTCGAAGCATCAACGCTTCGTTCTACCCTTTGTAACAAAGGGTAGGTATTATCATCTTCTTCCCCGGCACGTAGGCTCTCAGCGGTCATCGAGGTTAGGACCATAGCATCGGTCTTGGGCTTCCGAGCCTTTGCTTTCTTGGATTTCAAAGACTCCGCCGGTGTCTCCCTCTTTCTCTTCTTATCCTTTGCGGTTTTCGAAGCCTCTTCTTCACCAGGAGAGGGAGGTCTCATCGACACGCCTTCCTCGAGGCCTACACATGCATGATGTATCAAACTCACCGCCATAGAGAATACTTACAAGAAGATGAGGAAATGACAACAATAAAAGCATACTGTGGTTCTTGGCCTGCCACCGCGTTTTGGCCAAATCGCGCCAAAGGAGCTTGCTGTATGGAAAAGTGGTGTCCAAAAGTTTGATCCATCCCGAAAGGTCCTGGACCACGCCGGGGAACCAAACAGTGGCTACACAATCAGAAGAAAATCAATCAAAAGAGAAGGAGGTCAGATCGGAAGAAGAAAAAGAGGTGATAAAACATACTCGATGTGGAGATACTTACGCTTCATGTTCTATTCCTCCGGGAATGGCATTCTATCAGCGGGGATGGGGTACGAGGTTCTGACTCTAACACACCGGCTTATCCATCCCCGGTCTTTGTCCTCGTCGATGCAGGAAAGAACGCCTTGGCAGATCGACGGTGAAGCTTGATTAAACCCCCTCGGAAGAGACGAGGGCTATATAATCTGATCAAATGATTGAGGGTGAAATTCATTCCCTCGACTATGTTGGAGATGTATCGAATCATGTAGACAATCCTCCAGAAAGAAGGATAAATTTGATCGAATGTCACTCGGTATTAGTGACAGAAGTCGAGAATCACTGGATCTATCGGTGGAGAAGAAGAATCTACGGGGCCTAGAGTGAAAGGATACGTATATACGCTGAGGAAGCCAGCTTTATGTGTTACTATGTTTTCCTCAGCTTTGGGGATTTCCACTTGCATCACGTTCCCCCAACGACAGTCTATATTTATCCTCTTTGTATCGGTCACCACACTTATGTACCGAGACATGGGCTCACATCGGCCCGATGTAGAAGGGGGGTTCTCGATGGTAAGATCGGAGACAGTGTCAAAGGGACAAGGAATGCATTGCTCGATACTAGGAGGAATTTTTGATTTACCCTTAGACGGGCGTGATGAATAAGTGGCTCCCTCTTTTTGAGGTACCGTTTTGGAGGTTTTTTCCATAATTGTAACTGAGTTTCAAAGAAAGAAGATGAAGAAGCAAGCGCAGAAAGAGGATGAAAGAATAAAACTGTTAGTTGAATTTTGAAGGCTTGAAGATGTTGTAAAAGTGTGAAAGGAAAACAATTGAAGTATTTATAGAGGCCATTTGGGCATGTTTGAGAAGCGGAAAGGTCGAACCAATAGCAATTTTTGGGCTTCTCGAGAATCGTGCTGACAGCGACCTCTGCGTGGCCTTTATGTCACGTCATTTAATGTTCTGACGAGGCTGACGTCATAATGAGAATATCGAAGAGGCAATAATTCAAGACCTTTTCTTATCACTTCATTCTAACAAACGCGGGGACTATCTGTATACGGATAAAATCGGAGAGCCCGATTTTATGATCATTATGGCATTCCATAACCCGACTTCGGAGGGCTCGAAGTACAGTTCGAGGTTCGATATCGAGGAAGCACATCGAGGATTCTCCACGCTCGACCTCAGGGCGGTGTAAATCGATGACCATCATGAAAAAGCAGGAAATTCCCAAAAGGCATGTGGTTAAAACTGACCAAGTCTGCAAAAATAGTACAAGTTTGTACCGTTACATTAAATAGTTGTACCAGTTGCATTTCTTTGTAATAATTACACATGTACTATGTTGGGATTATCCCTCTTATATAAAGGTTACCCTTGTCATTTTGTAATATACATGATATTTAATACAAGAACAACAACATTCTCTGCTCTCTAACTCAAACATTCTCTACAATTGCACCATTGATTTATTGCTTCAATTTATTGTGTTTCATTTATTGGTATTCACTTATTGCTCATTATTGATCATAAAGAGGCCATCGAGGCCCTCAATACTGTTATGTCTTCCTCGACCACCCTCTGCCAAGCTCTCGAACTCAACCTCGAGGCCCTATTTCGACCAGCTCGAGACCCCGTCTCATAACTGCTCGATTTGCACAATTCCATTATCCTTTGCTCTTATCTCATTTTTCTTAACTCTCACTTAGAATCTATTGCCTAAACAACCAGTATTAAAATAAATCACATATTTTTAGAACCACAAAATCAAATAGAATTGTAATTACCATTTTCACGGTAAACAAATATCTCTTGACTTTATTATGTTTTTAATGTAGTGAGTATTGTAGTTGTGACGCTTAGGCTCGATTTTGACTCCTAAATAAGTGTCTTAAATTGTATGATTTTAACTTTTCTTAATTGATTTGACTAGAGTGTCTTCGTAAGTCCAATCCTGAGTGAGTTATGTGCCATGTGTGTGTTAGATCTTGTGTTATTCTCAGTATTGCATTTGATGTCTAGAACTTGTCCCGTATGTTTGCAAAGCGAAATAGTAGTTTTATTCAGTCTTTGAAGTGATATAGGCGTTTCTTTGTTGGACCAGTTATATGCTATTACCCACCTAATTGTTATGTACCTTAGTTAACCCTTTTGAGCATGTAATCATGTTTCTTTGTAAATGACATTACAAACCTTACCCATTTGTTTGAATTGACCATCTATTTGAACCTTGTACCTCTCGTGAGCACTTGAAATTATTATGAACTTTGTAAAAGTTTAAGTGTGCAGTGGTTGGTTTGGCTTTTGAGTGGAACTAATGAAATAAGGAAAAAGGTGCACTGATTTTGAAAACATAAGAGCCACTTGAATTGAGGAAAAAGAAGAAAAAATTGATTAATTAGTCTGACTTCGATCATCGTCTCCCGTCTGTATGATTGTGAAAATTGTTCATTGATAAGTGGTGACTTTTGATGTATTTGTGCTTTAAAAAGTTGGGAGTTAACCTGAATTGATGTGAAGGTGGAATATGGTTCAATATAAGGGTGGGATCTTGAATGTTAAAAGGTATGTATTAAAGTGCTTAGGGATGTGTAGTCACTCTTATATCTAAATGTATCCTACCCGTCCCGCAGCCTACATTACAACCAATGAAAAGTTTTACTTGATCCATGACCGAATGAGCTCAATTAGTAGAGTAGTACACTACGGGCAAGCCTATGGTTCATCTTTTAGCTATTTATCCCCCCCCCCCCCACACACACACACACACACACTTAGACTTTTGTTCGTCCTCGAGCGAATAAAATTAAGCGCATAGACAAGAAATACATTTCAAAACATACTCGAGCATCACACCAATGACAATGGGTTATATCAACGCTTAGAGCCTAGCATAAGCACTACTCATACTTTTCCTCAAGCTTTACGTCATGCCAAGACTAATTAAAATAATTGTGTGACTCTCTCTAACATTCTAGCCTCAAAATTTGACTCCAACACATCCCAAACTAAGACTCGCTTCTCGTGCCAACTCAAAAACCAAGGCCTTTACCAATCTTTTTCAAGTCAGTTCCCTCGCCAACAAAACAAAGAGAGGAAGTAGTCCATACACTCAAACATAAGTTGCTACATTGAATTGTAGCTATAGGTGCAAGCTTTCTCTATTGTAAGAAAGTAGAAACCCCCTCCTGTCACGCCCCGAAATCCCACCATCGGGCCGTGATGGCGTCTAACGTTGAACCCGCTAGACAAGCCAACGTGTACAGTTAAACTAACATTATAACATCGAATTAACAGAATAAGCTAAAACAGTTCACAACTTAATAGCGGAAATAAATAAAGTTTCAAAACTAAGTAAAGACAACATAATACAACGTCGCAATAATTTCCCAAAACCTGGAGTCACAAACTCACGAACTGTCTATAAGAGTGCTAAATACAAAGTCTGAAAGGAAATGCATGACTGTCTCTGAAAACTAGAGGAAAAACAAGACAAAAATGAAGAACTAGGGATAGGAGAGACGCCAAGGCCCACGAACGCCAGCAGATATACCTTGAAGCCTCTAGGGTGAACTGAAGGACACTCCCACTAGTGATGTCCACCGGGTCTGGCTGCGTAATCTGCACAACATAAAGAAGTGCAGGTGTAGCATCAGTACAACCGACCCCATGTACTGAGTAAGTGTCGAGCCTAAACTCAGCGAAGTAGTGATGAGGCTAGAACACGACGACAAAATGTACCTGTGCAGTTCAATAGTATAGTAGAATCTAAACAAGAATACAATTACGAGGAAGAACATGTTGCGGGTAAGAGATAGCAAATACTGAAATGACGGAAATGAAAACAACAGTCTAAAATATCCGAAAATAGCAACGGGAATTGACAACACGAATTAAATAGTGAAAAGAAACGGCACGGCATGTCCCCTCGTACATAACAATGTAAAATATGGCACAGAATGTCCCCTCGTGCATAACAATATAAAATATGGCACGGAATGTCCCCTCGTGCATAACAATATAAAATATGGCACGGAATGTCCCCTCGTGCATAACAATATAATAATATGGCACGGAATGTCCCCTCGTGCATAACAATATAAAATATGGCACGGAACGTCCCTTCATGCATAACAATATAAATATGTCACGGAATGTCCCCTCATGCATAACAATATAAAATATGGCACGAATGTCCCCTCATGCATAACAATATAAAATATGGCACGGAATGTCCCCTCATGCATAACAATATAAAATATGGCACGGCATCACCCTTCGTGCTTTTACTCTCTTCCTCACCAATGCAATGACAATTATCAAAACGGCAAGGAATGCAGCATAGTGGAATCACAAATCATGATCACCTGGCAAGGAGAAAATATCAGTCATTATCATAACAAATTGCCCGGCAAGGGTCTCAGCTATAACCAACATTTTCAAGTATATCCTTTACAGTTGGGTCCTCAATAGGACCATTACATCACAAGTTCATCAACGAGGATTTTCAACAACAATCAACTTCCAAGTAGAGATAAATTCATAATACAATAGATGTGGAAGTAAGGACAAGAATTTCATCAAAAATGGACTCACGGACATGCTTGACACACAATGCATAGGTACTCGTCACCTTACCTATGCATTGCACATGATAAACACTTAGCACATAGCATACGATACTTATTCCCTCACAAAAGTTAGGCAAGACACTTACCTCGGATCCAAAAATAGCAATCAAGCCTCTAACACCGTCTTTCCTTTTGAATTCAACTCCGGAACAACAATATCTAGACATAATTAATAGTATATCAATAATGACTCAATAAATCGATCCCATAGCCTAATTATCCATTTTCTAGCATTCTTCCAAAAATACCAAATTCGACCCCGGGCCCGCTCGCTCGCATTCCAATACTTCTCGAAGGGAACACTCACCCAAAGCCTAAGGATCATTAATATACGATTCTTACTTGATATCATGGTCAATTCACAGAAAATTCTCAAATGATCATAAGTTCTAGGTTACTCCCCAAATTCTTGATTTTTGCACTAATTTATGTAGTTAATTAAGCTAGAATCCATGCATGAAGCTAATTTTTTAGTAGAGTTCACTTACCTTAGAAGACCAGGTCGTTAGCACTTAACAATGGAGGAAAATCGCCCAAGGAAGAAGAAAGAAATGAGAAAAATGGGTTTGAAACCCGTATATAAAACACACTGCATGTACAGTGATTCCGCACCTGCAGCTCGGGGACCACAGGATCGGTCCCGCACCTGCGAGGAAAATCTCGCGCCTGCGGAAATGGGCTGGGGAGCCTGGGCCCGCGTCTGCGAAGTGGAGACCGCACCTGTGGCTCTGCTCCTGCGGAATATTTTCCGCACCCGCGATAATTGGCCAGGCCTTTGGGTAATCGCACCTGCGATGCTGGAGACCGCAGGAGCGGTCCCGCACCTGCCACTGGGCAACCGCACCTGCAGTCACACCAGAACAGGTGCACCAGCAGCTGTGTTTGCTGGTTTTTAGCCCCGTTAGGTGCCCGGAAAGCACCTGGGCCCACCCGAGCCCTAGTCCAAATAGACCAACGAGTCCCAAATCATAACACGGACTCGCTCGAGTCTTTGGAACACCCAAAGCAACGCTAAAACTCAAAATCGCATCCCCAAACCCCAAGAACCAAACTTAGGAACTTTAAGTTTTATAGACTTCGCTAACCACGTGTCGAACTGACCTATACTACTCGAAATGACACCAAATATACACACGGCTTCTAAAATCATCCTATGAACTAATTCGACTGATTAAACCACTAAAATAACATCAAAACAATGAATTAAACCTCAAAACTCATAGAGTTTTCTTAAAACTTCATAAAGCTCAAATATTCCAATTTCGATCCGAACCACGTCATTTCAAGTCCGTTTTACACCAAATTCCACAGATAACTCTCATAACATATATTAAACCTGTTCCGGGCTCCGGAACCATAATACGGGCCCCGTAATGCAGATTTCACCTCAAAGTTCATTTTCAAAAGTCTTTCTTATTTTCAGAAAATAATTTTCTTTAAAAATTCATTCTCGGGCTTAGGACCTCGGAATTCGATTCCGGGCATACACCCAGGTCCCATATTTTCCTATAGACCCTCCGGGACCGTCAAATCATGGGTCCAGGTTCGTTTACCAAAAATGTTGACCAAAGTCAACTTTATTCCATTAATTATCATAAATTCAAC